>JAVQJL010077485.1:0-12882 GCA_036024295.1 Nannoperca obscura
TTTAAAAAAATAAAACTGAAGGTGCCCACACACACAAACCCCCCCCCCCCCCCCCCCCCCCACCCACCCCCAAACAAGTCCACAACAGACTCCCACATTCTCCCCAAACTCCCTCTTTCCCCGTTATCTCCTATCTCTTTCGTCTTTTAATGACAAAGCATTCACTTCTAAGATCCGTCTTTGTTTTGTACAGTTGGTACGTTGCTAACCTTGGCCACTTCAAATGCATGCTTATTGCTGTTTAGGCTGTGCTTTAGCACTTAATGAAAAGAGGCCCGGAAGACCAAGTCTCGTGAAACGTGAAGTGAAATACAGCTGTACCACATTATTCGTAGAAAAGGTCATTCTGAAAAATGGCTTCACAGTCACCAGTTGAACTTTGAACTAGGAACTACATTTTTAACTGAAACCTGCTCTTCCAAGTGCTTTAGGAAGATATGCCGTGTTCCCAGACTGCTCACGGGAAGTCATGAGACAAAGCTGCAGATACAGTTTCCAACAGCTAGGTAAGTGGAGAAGAAGAACTGCATTTTAGCTTCATGGGGATATATCATTCAGAAACTAAGCAACCTGGTTTCTGTAATCCGGGTAGGGGATTCGAGCAACCTGATTTTCACAGCACACTTTTCCTGGATAAAGATGATTTCTTGGCCATGCATAACCAGTAGAGTTGCAACGAACAATCATTTTAATAATGGATTATTCTGACGTCCTCAAACGAGAACAGCTGCAAACCATTGACGGGGAACGAGGGGGGGGCTGAAACGATTAACTGATTAGCAGAATAGTGGCTCGATTCATTTTCTGTCGATTCACTTATTGATTGGTCAACTAATTATTAGTCATCATCACAAAGACGTTTGAAAATGAAAATACTTTTCAAAAGCGAGGTTACCAGAGCCTCTGTAGCCCGCTTATCATCTAGCTGCTTGGGGCTGTGTTAACCACTACTAGCATAGCACAGCTGAATCTCCAAATGCGCAAAATGCTAACAAATGTAAGATGGATAAAATATTATACAGTACGCAAGGTGTGTCATGTCAACCTGGATAGTATATTATAGAAAAATATTACGAAACAAAAACCACCAGTAAAGACACCATAAAATGTACAATGTGGGTATGCACTAATTAATGATCATAAAGCTTTTATGTTGGTTGATACCCCAAAATTGTGTTGCTGTTTGAATATAAATTAAAGCTGATAAATAAATAAATTATTACCATTACTGTCGTATTGTTACAAAAGCCTCCTGTTTAATACAAGGTCACTTTGGAAGCAGATTAGTTTTTTAAACCTTTTTTTCCAGGAAGGTAATTGGAAGACAAACACTAATCTGTGTGTCCCGTTGAACAGGGAGGGATCCTTACCAGTTTCTCATCAACTGTAATAAGTTGCGTGTCTTGTCCTGGTTTCTGTGCCAGCCTCGATGTTGATGTGCTTGTAGACCTGAAAACCATTAGGTAGAAATTACACGCAAAGCACAAACCGCCCAAAGGCAGACAAGCGACAAAGAGGTAAATTAGACAAACAAGTCACACTCTGCAAACACGGACTATCTTGGAGGAAGCGGTGGGGCGGCGATACAGTGAAAAGGAAGAGACAAGGAAGGAATCCGCCCCGCCACCTATTAGTTCTGTCTGGTGAATCTCTGGCAGACTCTCGTTCTCATCCTAATGACAGGACGTGCTTAATGTTGGCTGTGGTCAACTGTCAGGCGAGGACTGTGTAGCTCTTTGTAAATGTGCAGCCGTGTCCTGTCACAAAACTGCAACGTGCCATCACGGTTCAGCCAGGGAAGGGCTACTCCACATAATCAGTTTTACATTTATTTCAAATGAATGATTTTTACACTAAGAATTTCACCAAAACCGTCTCCTATTTTAATTAAAACAGCAAGAAAATAAATCAGTGTTCTACATTTTAAAAAGAAATATTAACCTATTAAGTCATCGCTTGAATAAAGCCCCGTAGATTGCACCCACTCAGAAAAATGGACTATCGATAGTCGTATATGTTGTACAATTTTTTCTGTGCTGAAACAATTGGTTCATAGACAGATTAGTCAATGGTTTGAAAATGATTTCACTTCTGTTAAAAGATTATTTGTTTTAGTCATTTACCAAGTAGAAATTGCAAATATTTGTTGGTTTCAGCTTCATAAATGAAAGCAGTGGTCAAATCTTCCCAATTCATGGCAGTATAAAGTAAATGCTTGGAGCAGATTTCTACTGATCAGATGAACTACATCATTTTACAAGGTCACTTATAATATTTGACAAAGCAAACTTTTACTCAAAGGTCAACGAAGAAGTGATCGATCAATACAAATGAAAATAGTTTTAAGTTAGAGTTATTTTACTCTTCCATGTGCAGTTTTTTTAACTATTTCCTCAACAGTTGATCTGCCTTTTCGCTTAAAAATGGGCCAACTTTCTTAGCCAACAAACTGTCTTAGTAATTAAAGGCATGCATTACTTATCATCAGTGTCTTCATTACCTCACTTTTAGGTCGTAAAAATAAATTCCTAATTTGACAAATGAATTTTCACTTAGACACTATCTATCTTTTGGTTTAGCAATGTTATCAAGCCTGTTATCTGTTATTTAATGACTTCACCCTGTACATGAAGAGGCCAGTGTCGATTTATAAAAGCTGAGAAGGCTAAAACAAAACCTCAAAGTAAACAGAAAGTGTTCTTAATATGTGCCTTTCTGCATCATGCACTGGATCACACCTGGGTGAACGAACTGTGTGTGGGAAAACTGCCCGACAAAGAAACAGACAACATAGAAGCATAAACCCATGATCAGAATCCATAAAGGTGAATCCTGTCAGCTGACACCAACTGATGTCTGGTAGGCCACATGCTTAATTAAAGCTGAAAGATACAGACAAAATAAAAATACTGTAATATTCTTGAGTCAGTACCTCAATATAATATGCCAATATTGTGGCTAATGTTATAGTTTTTTCCCCAATATTTGATCTAGTTTAAGACCAATTATGTGGACTATAATTATTAGAAATGTTTATATAATACCCAAGCATGCAGACCATCACTAATCATGTCATTCAGCTTGTAAAATGAATCAAGGGAGACTGGAAAACCATAATTTAAGTGTTATTTCATACTGATGGAGCTGCACTAAAGTTTCGTTGTGACGGTGCTTACAATGACAATAAAAATATTCTAGTGTATTCTAATCAGCTCTTACTGCCATGAAAACATAACATTGCCATAGAATCAAAGTATTTATTTTCCAAAATCGCACATAGCATCTACAGTCAAATCACTGTATGAAATGTTATAGAGTGTATCTGCCAGCTCTATGCCAACCCAAGATACTGCACTTCCTTACTCTGTACCTATGTATGGTTAAAAGGTTATAGTCCACCTGTGGTTTGCCTAATTACTGTCCATTTCGTAGTACATTTACCTATTACCAATGTTTATGAAATTTAAAAAGATTAGATAAGACTTTATTGAACACCCTGAGAAAACATTTTGGACCACAGGTAAAAAAAGAGGCACATCAGACATCAACACAATTGTGTACAAAAAGAATGCATAAAATAACATTATTATGATCAGATGTAACATCAAGAGATCAGATCAGCATTATTATTTGTATAGCAGTGTGCAGCTCACAAAATGTAATGGGTCTGATGACTAAGAGTAACCTAACTACACATTGCGTATAAAAGATAATGCAATATGTCTGGAAATGTCAAATCTAAAAAAACCTTACCTCATGTTCACTGCTAAACTCAAATAACTGCAAATAATACACCGTCTAAACCTTAAAAAGCGTAGACTGCGATGTGTTATTGTGATGCTAGTTGTTAGCTTCCTTGTAAGCTGCATTGAAGTTAGCTGAAGTGAATCAATCAGTGATATTGGCTTTTACGGTGAGGACTGTCGTAATAAAATAAAGTTCCCGTCTCGCCGAATATTAGTAATGGTATGCAGCACATGTTGTTTGGAGCAGTGGGCAACGTGTAATTGCGTTAGCTCTTAAACTGATTTCTAGCTAGACTTGCTAGAATTAGCTAATTAGCTGGCTAGCCGAGTGCTGCAAGGACACTGGATAACATTGACATTTAAAGACAAAATATGCGAGCAAAAACGAAGTTAAGTGTGTAAACGTACACTTTGTGCCCAATAAAGTGCAAAAAAGGCCATGCTTTATAAAAGTGCTTTATACTTGAATGCTGGCTAGCTTACGATCACTTACTGCCTGTGACATGCCAGACAGGCCTCCTTGCTTCGTCTTAAGTAGACTGGGAGTTTAATATTTAAAACAAAATGACTCATAGTAACACGTGCGAATATAAAACTAATAAACAATGAATATGGAATTACCTGATAGGACTCAGGGCCAATTTAGAAGCGACATTGAGCACAGACAAACGTCCCAAGCCGAGAAGTGACATTGAGGACGCCATGATTGTTGTCAACAATGACGTACGGCGGCCACGAAGGAACAAACAGCACGAGCAGGGGTGACGGAGACAGCTGGCAAAGACACGGAGGACTGATGCCAGCGACTAAAATTACTTTACAGGGATGTGTTACATACAGCCAGACATGTCCAGACACATCCAGCCTCTATTTACGCCACTGATGTTCGTTTCATATCACAAATAACGATGATGATGGTGTTAATGGAAGGAAACTCAGTACATCCAGAGGAACATGCCTTGGGTTTTGGCGTCTAGTATTTTTGCTCTTAGAAGCTTAATATCACCTTCTTTTATTACTTTCTTAACGTTTTTACTTGAGAAGATTGTCAATGTAGTGTACTGTGTAGCTATCAAATCCCTGTTTGGCAAAAATATGGTTCAAATATTACTCAAAGGTTTATTAAACTTAATTTTCAAATTAAATCATAAGCTTTTATCCTGTTGTTATGCCTGTTTAAATGGTTTTGATGAGTTTAATTGGATTTTAAGTGTTCTTCCATCTTGAGTTTATAAGTTTATTTACAGTTTATAAAACTGTAAATGCATATTCGCAGTTGATGGAGTGCTTGTAGAGCTAAAACACTATTATTTACTGTACTAATCATTATACAGTACAACATATAAAGTTATTTCAGTGTTTTATTGGAACAAACAATATATTCATATAAGAGGTGGGAAATAAGGATAAAGTCCTTTATCAGGGCATATTTGTTTCTGTAGTAATATTGATGTATATCATGATACAGTAACGTTTTTGGCAAATCTGTCCAGAAACTGTTTAAGGATAAAATCACCATGCTAAGAGGAATGTTTGTTTTTGTCTAATCCAAATGAATTAAATACCTTATGACATTGGTGCAAAAATCAAAGAAAACTCCATGCCCACAGTAGTGTAATGCACTCAGAGATATTCCACAATATAAACTGATTTGTAATCTCTGCTGGTAGATTAAATGTATCTCATCTCATTTTACAGTATACGGTATATCATCAAATTCACCAACCCGACTGTATGTAGGTGTAAAAAGTAGATTTAGGTCCATCTTCTCCTTCGAATTAAACACATGCATTGATATTTGATATGCTTAACTACATGTTATTCACAAATCAATGATACAGCAGTCCAAAAAATGTATAAGGAAAAAAACTTTAATTGTTCCACTCTTCATATCTGTACAAATACCATCAAACTTTGTATGTACATATGACATTTACATAAAAAATACAAAACTATATATTCATAACAGAATTTTGTATTTCCCTTGTGATGTTTGAAAATAAAAATGCATTCTGAGAAAAAAGCAAACAAACAGAAAGAAACAAAGTGATGAAGTCTGATATTGTGTTGAGTACTGCAGTACGTTAGTCCTATTTGAGCTCTGCGAGAGCAATACGGAGCACATTGGCAAGAAGACAGCACACAAATTTTAATGGCACATTGTTTCCAAATCAAGTATCGTCCAAAACTTACCTCTGCTCTAATGTGGTGAGACAAAATAAATGCTATAGAATAATGCCAAAAGTTGTCGTTTCCCCGAGGAAACAAATCTAAATTGCTAAAACTGAAGAGTAACCAAAACATAAGAAGAGAAAAACAAATGGCTCTTTTTTTTCTCTTCCATTTCATCACTGCTGTGTTGCAACTTTTACAATGCTCTAGCAAAACCATTGAGAGAATCCCTTTGGTCAGTTATTGTGAGTTGTAAACAAACCAGAAACACTTCTGTACATAAAATAATTGATATATTCCCAATAAATAAACACACAGCCTAAACATGCATTTACGTATGTGTGACATAAACATCTGTGATAGAGATTTGACAGAAACAAGCAGATTTTTACAGCTCAGGGAATGCAATTTACAGCTTGTAGAGGACTTATACTTACACGGTAACATGACAAATAAATAACACTGCTTCTCTTTGGACAAATATATTTCTTCATGATTAAAAAAAAGAAAGTAAAAGGGACAACAAGGGAGAAATGAGTGGTAACACAATATATAATGGTAGATAGAAAGCCTGACATTGTAAATGTATAAATTATAAAACACAAAAAAATATATAAATAAACATCTAGCAGACTGAACTATATGTATACTTCCTTTTTCTTTAAAAAATAAATAAGCATACACATAATGTACAGATTGGACATGATTCCTTGCCCTGGGACTGTTGCCCTAGTGATGGGGGCTTATCCATCCAGTATAGAAGATATATGGACATAGGCCATGTAGTCTGAGTCCTCATCTTCCTCATCCTCCTCCTGGTCTTCTGTAATGGCTATGTGGGAGAATATATGGTAGCTGTTGTATGAATATGGACCACAACAGCGCAGAATATAACTAAATGTTCTCAGAAAAAAAAAGCTCATAGCAAAGCAACTGGCACACAGCCTCCCTTTATTTGATTTTTTTTGTGTGTGAATATGTTAATGTTTGTGTATGCATGTATATATGTGTGTGTGTGTGTGTGTGTGTGTGTGTGTGTGTGTGTGTATGTGTGTATGTGTGTATGTGTGAGAGGAAGGGTCTGTGTGAGCTGGCATCAACAATTACTGTGGCATCCTCAATTATGCAACTGTCATTTTACATAATCTAGCAAGTCAAGGCTGCAACAAGAGAAAAAAGAGGGATGCTGGAAAAGAGGGGTGGATGGGAGGCGGGGGGGTCACAAGGTGGGTTAAGGGGGGAGTCTGGGTGGCGGGGTTTAGGGGCACTGGGGCTGATTGTTCCAGTGGCTCAGGTCTCTTTTGGGCAGATTCCTGAAAGCAGACACAAGTAACACAGAAACGCGCTCTTGTGTTCTCTGATTTGCTAGTTTCTTTGCTCCGATTACTATTTTAGCTTCTGGCTCGAACGTACAGGGAGGGAGGACTCTGTGTCACAGCCTGGCCTTAGCAAGCAGGTCAGAGATCATCAACACAGTTCTGAGGTATTTTCTTTTCTTTTTACAGAAGAGATTTACATCGGACACTAAAAAAAAAAACCCACACAAGCAAGAGCAAGAGTGACAATACATAAAAATAAATTTAAAAAAACAGTCCCTCATCAATCCAAATGGATTTGTCATTTCTGATGCATATGCTGGTAGACAACACGTTCACTGGAAACAGCACGAACAATAAAAGTTAGCCGATAAATGTTAAATGTTAACTTTTTCTCTAATGATGGGATGAGACGTAAGAGAGCGTGGTTCTACAAGCTTCTTCTGCTTCATCTTGCACACTGTGAAGAATCACATTTCTGTTTTGCTCATGAGGTGATCATAAAGTTGGTCCCTTGGATTCCGCTGCATACCTCAGGCACATCACATCAAGGTACTCAGTCAGGAGAAAGAAACTAACAAGGAGACACTTTTTTTGGAATGTAAATTTGATACTTCCTTGAGGCTGTTGTTCAATTTGACGGTTTACCCACAGATTTGTGAGCGCATGAATGGCTCTACAGATAAGTAGTCTACATGAGTATCAGCGTTAAATATCCATCATCATTATCACTCACATGGCACCAATGTTACAATCACCTTATGCACATTATTGTAGGAGTATATTTTAAAGTATTCTGTTCTTATTGACATGTTGGCAGTGTGGTGTATGTCACAAGAGGCAGTGCATTCTGAATTGATTGATTACAGCCGAAAGCAACAAAAAGAAAAATAATACAAAAACACAAATACACCGTTAACTTGAAATTATCAATGTGACCATGGAATTTACAATCTGTAAAGATATGACCACTAGCATACAAGTAAACCATAAATGATTTTTAAAAACTGCATGAGATTTAAGGCAACCTGCTCCTGCAGGTCACTAGCATGACCATACACGTTGCTATACTTTTAAATAATAGGATTGTTCCACTGCAAACAAAATTAGTCTCCTTTATTATTTGCATTAGTTTAACGGTATTAGCTTTTCCCAGACTCTCAGATGGAGACTGCTGATATATATATATATATATATATATATATATTGATATCAGCGTTTTCATTCACCTTTCTGTTATTTTGTTTTGTAGAATAATTGAAAAAAAGTCAAATTAAACAAGAAAAACCAACAAGAACACAAGAACAAAAGCCAGCAACAAAGACCACGTCATGCAAGTTCTTCTATTCCCAAGTCCTTTCTGCTTGCTTAAGCTGTGCTTGGTGGTGTGGCTGGGGTGGGAGTTTGGGGAGAGTTGGGATGGGGGGGGCACTTTCAGGGGAGGTTTTTGTTGGGGGGAAGCAACATGGAATATTGTCTTTTGCTTGGAGAAAGGAGGGGGGGAGGTGTTTTGTTTCATTCTTTTCATATTTTGCTTTTGTTGTTTACTTACAGTTGCAAGATCCAGAGTGCTTGACTTCCAGCAGCACCCCCATAGAACAAGCAGCTTGCTTCATGGCACATTCACTGGGATATGTGGTGTTGTCGCTGGCACACACCGCCTCATCCGTCCTGCTCTCCGGACAGGTCTCCTCACACATCGAGCAGCGGCCCCGGCTCATCCGAGCATCCCACAGACACTTCTTCCCAGCGCTGCACTGGATGTCCTCACACGACTTGGCCTCTAGAAGTAGAGGGGAAGAAATCAGCACAGGGGAAATCTTTGATTAGATGGATTATGGTGAACGCTTTTCAAGCAGGATCAGATGACCGCTGAGTTTTTGGAGACCTACATCAGTGCAACAAACATAAAGTCATATTTTAATTAACATTTTTAAAACTACATGACTCGGATTGACTGCTTTCTGCGCAGGAATCCATCTGACTGAAATATTAACTTGAAGCACGTATTCATGGCCCCCAGCACTCCTCTGTTTCATTCTCCCCCTCTCCCTCCCTCTCTCCCATATGGGATACTGCTGCCAACATCAGGAAATAATAAGATGTCTATCATTTCTTGAGCAAACACAAGCAACTACCCAACACACTCTCTCTCTCTTTCTCTCTCTCTGAGACCCCCCTCCTCAGTGGAATGTTGGCAAAAAAAAACCCGAACATTGAATTACTGCAGAGCTGGCCAGGAAGAAAACAATATTCAAAGTCAGTGGCCAGAGGCACTCTCGGGGAGTAAAGTCCCACACTCTCACGTTTCTAGCTGCAGACTTACTGATGCATTTCCCCTCGTATGCCACTCCGATGGATCTGCCCAGGAGACAGGTAGCCCTCCTCAAGTGACACGCGCTGGCATAGATGATCCCGTCGTTTCCACACAGGTACTGCTCGGGCGACGTCACCTCGGCGCAAATCAGATTACACGTCACACAATACGCGTTATTGGTCTGGTCCACGACGCACGTGGAGCTGCCGGGGCACAAGACACCGCGGCACGTTTCTGTCGAGATAAAAGACATTGGAAGATTTGGTCAAAAACAACACAAAAAAAAGACACAACCCTCCGGATTATTGGCACATGCAGATTTGAGAAACGTGGAGTCTCGTTGGAGATTTACATTGAAAACAACATGCACTTACTCTTGCACTTTCCCTGGTACTGCACGTCCAGGTCGGGGTGGCCTTTGCATTTAGCCTTCAGCAGTGCGCATTCGTCTTTGTAGGTCTTTCCGTCTGAGCCGCAGACCGGTCCTTTCCAGGTGATGTTGGAGCAGTCTGGTGCGCACACGCAGCGCGGCTTACTTCTCCTGTTCATCTTGCACCTCTTTCCAGACCCGCAGTCAACATTATCGCAGGTTTCTAAAAGACAAATGTCTGCGTTATATGATGCTGTTGCGGATTTTGGGTGAGTCAAATGAATCCGGTACACAACGCACACGCTTTGGTATGCGTAAATCAGACTATCACTGGGGTTTATTAAACGAAATGACTGAGGGTGTGTATTATGAGAAAACGAAGGGAAATGAGTGCACCTCCACCTTTGCAAGGTATGCAATTGGGGGCTCCGCCATTGAAGATCATCCACCTAAAGAGCGTGCTGTTGGGGACGTCCTCCTCGGTCCAGGACGTCCCCAGTCTTCCACTCCGACAGCACTCCTCCCTGCTCATCCCGGGCATGTAGAGCACCTGGCACCTCCCGTTCTTCCCCTGCTGCAGCCAGCAGTTCCCCGCTGTAAACAGACAAACAAAACAACAACAAAAAAAGCTCGAATGTCAAATGCCGAAACGTATGAAACCGCTGACCCAGACGCACCAGACACACACGCTGCCCGCATTATCCGAGACGCTCCCTCCCTCCCTTTCGCTCTCCCAGCAGTATTTTGTCTGATTTCTGTTTTTTTTTTTTTGGTAGACTGTTAACACTTGCCTATCTCATCTGTGACTGACAGCCCTTACAATGCAGCCACAAACCCCAAAAAGTAAGGAAAATCTTTGGAGGAGGGGAGGGTGTGTGTGTGTGTGTGTGTGTGTGTGTGTGTGTGAGGGGGGACGTTGTCCTTTATTCCCAGAGCCCCCTTGTTATCACTGGACAGAAAGTGGAGCGTCTAGACAGTGTTAAATAGCAGCCTTCAGAAAACCACGGTCTTTGGCTAAACACACCACCGTCTCCAACGTCGCTGAACAATATCCCAGACATGTACCCACCAGACATTGTCATGCTTATTAACAAACCAGTGTAAAGTTGATTCTAAACACATAAAAAAAAACGGAATAGTTATCCTATCTCTGTGGCACAAATATACCCCTTGATCCAGACAGCAGCAGGATGTCTAAACAGACACAGACACACATGACATTAAGTGTGTTTCTTAAATTCAACACAGCTTTCTATTACGTCTGTTTGAACTATAAGCTCCCAAACAAGATATGATAGGCGCAAAAGTCTGCAGTTTTCTAATTTATTTTCACAGCTAAAGATGCAAAACTGCACATAACATTGAATGGTTGCGTGCGGGAAATATAAAAAAAAATAAGACGCCCATAAACTCACAGTGGATATTCGGAACTTTCTTGCAGGTTTTACGACAACATCGTGACACGATAAACGCTCGTACAAAAGTATCAGAATATGCTCAGGTATTAAGGGAAGCTGGCGTTGCCACCAGCCAGCCGTGGCGGTGTGTGCGCCCGGCGAGGGCTGCAAAGCTTGCCATATAGTGTCACTTTGAAGTGTCCCATATGGCACCTGTTTTATGGACGCTTTACGCACGCACTGTCTGGTGCAGAGAGAGTTGTATCAGCGGGAGAGAGAGAGAGAGAGAGAGAAAGAGAGAGAGAGAGAGAGAGAGAGACAGAGAGACACAGAGAGACAAAAGGAAACTCACTTTGAAAAGTTTCTCGGTTGCAGCAAGTTTTCGACACTCCGGGGCGCGATTTGTGGCTGACAGCAGGCGAAGTTTTTTCGAAAACGCAAAGAATAAAAAAGGAAATTGAAGAAGAGAGCTTACCTTGAACTTTTTGATGTTCCATGAGGTGACAAAGCCATATGAACAAGAGAAAAATGCCCGGGTGAAGGTGGTGTTTCAGCATCCTAAACATGATGGAGAGGCAAAGTGAACTACGTATTTGACACAGGCAGCGCAAAAGTAATCTGCTTACGGTGGCAGTGTTGAATAAGTGTCAGTCTGAGAATGCAGCCTCTCTTTTTAAATCTATAAGGGGTCTCGGGTTGACTGTCTCCGGTGGGCGGTCTCCTCTTCTGTGGGGGTGGGGAGATTTTTTTTTTCTTCTTACCAAAGTTCTTTCAATCCCAATCAGGTGACATCGTTACAGGCAACTTTCTCTCGCCACAATAACCAACGAATATGAAAATATGTCTAAATTTTTAATAAAACACCAAACTTCAAAAAGAATGCGGCTTTGCAGGTAAACGAAAGCAAACACAGCAGATCAGACAAAATGTGTCACTTGATATGAATTTGGTTTTGATGGAGAAAACTATTATTAATGTTTCATTTTAATCGTTTTAGTTTTCTCCTCACATTTACGTCAGTGTGAGTCGTTTTTACGCATGGCTTGGACATGCTCCTTAATAGCTATAATATTATTATTATTAATAATAATATCATTTCTCAAATTGTATTATTATTATTATTATTATGAAGGTCATTGCTACTCATATATCAAGGCCTTCATTACTGTATAATCAAACAGGCCCACAGCCATCTATCCGGGCATACCATGAGTCCTTCAAATTAAGGGTACTACTTGGTGGTAACTGATATTTTTTCCAACAACTGCAGACAAAGTGTAAATCTTTTGATGAGAGTTGCCTTTTGGAATATATCCGAGCCCAGACAATAATAGAATTCATAGTAGTCCGCAGCCGCACTGCTAATATTAGAACAGACAGTTGTTTGGGTTTCTCTCCCGGGTCAAGCTTTTAAATATAATCAAACCTGTTTCCGAAGAGGCTTCAGACAGAGGAGCGGGGTGTTGCGTTTCATTTAATGAAACGCACACACACACAGAGAGAGAGAGAGAGAGAGAGAGAGAGAGAGAGAGAGAGAGAGAGAGAGAGAGAGAGAGAGAGAGAG
>JAVQJL010077486.1:0-36087 GCA_036024295.1 Nannoperca obscura
ACAGCATCGGGCACCAATCATAGTGTAAGAGCAATACACTTTGCCAGATTGTGCATTTGAACAACCACACTTTTAATTCAGATTTTTCCCACTTTCACATAGCGTCTGTTAATGCAGCATAATAGGATGGCGTCCGCTCTGCCAGGTCAACCTGCTGGCTCCAGTGCGCAAGTAAGTTACCTATTTTAGAACAGATGCTCTGGCAAATAAGTCTACATAATGTGGATGTGCCATTTTTGTAACATGGGGCCATACATGAAGGAGGAAATAGGGTTTTAGGTGGAACTTTCAGATTCAGATTTTTTTTTCGAATGAACAAAACTTATGACCTTAATTTAGCTCCATAAGTATTGGTTTAGCGGTGTATTTCTGCAGTCGGCATGAGAATAAATGAGTGAAATTAAACCTCACCTGTCAGTTTCATGTGCATGCAGAGCAGAAGAATTCTACTTCCCCATGTGCTCAAATGGCACGCTGACCTGCAAAAGAAAAATAAAAACTCAGGAGGAATTAGCAGTCTAGCTCTCTCTCTCTCTCTGTACATTACTACTGTAGATTGTTTGAGAGCATTGTTATCCAAGTTAAAAGTTGTATATAAAAGATGTGGAGTTGATTCAGCTAGAGACCAGAAACAAAAATGCTTCTTTAACAATACGTACATATTGCAATGTATGTACAGTAAAATAGCCATGCAACAAATACTGCATGTATTTGTAACTATGCCAAACGTAGTACTGACTTAAATCTAGAATAATTTTAGAGACCTTAGTTTGTGATGCTGGTTTATTGGTTTGGATTTTATTGCAACAAAGCAGTTATTTCACCACCTCATTTTCTATACATAAATTGTGGGTGGAAGAAAGGCTGGGTGATAGTTTATCCCTTTAAGTCTATATTCACATCTTAAAAACTGAACACCACGATGGGTCTACCTGAAATTGAATACTTCAGCAAATACAACTAATTGAAAAAGACAATGCTGTGACAACTGTCGCAGTGTTAATTCAGTCCATTTCAGCCATGACCAGATGCAGTCTTTCAGCCAAACTTTGCAGCCGAGTCATCACACAAAAATATAACGAGTCCATAACTGGCTTAAGGAACTGTGGTTTTATTGGATGACCTGCTGTATGTAAACTGTCTGCTGGATCATTCTTTGCATTGTCCACTTCAAAACATTGTTTTTATCCCCCCCATTAATGCAGTGTGTGTCACATGGTCGACCAAAGGAGCTGCGAGTGTTTTCTCACCTGTGATGTGGAAATTCTGGATTGGTCGTGACGGGCTGTGAGGTCAGAGGACGATACGTTGGCAGGAGCCCCGCGGTGGAGCCGCATGCTCACCTTCCTCTCCCTCTCTGCACGAGAAATTGCACGAGGCGACGTGTTTCCTGAAATGATCAAATTGAGAACTGACCATATTTGATGCAGCATAGTATTATTCTGTTATTGAAAGAAAGCCAGCGGGAGTTTGAGTCGAGCACAACACTCACCAGACTGCTGGACGCGTGAGGCGGGGTTAGAGATGGCCTGTTCTGGCCCGTTCCTGACTCTGTTGGCAGCTGCAGGGATGGGACCCGGGGGGAGGCCCCGCGATGCAGAGCCTCTGGGGGCTCCTCCAATCCTCTCATCCCTCTCATCTCCCGTCCTCCTCTCCCGATCGCCATCCTCGGCTGTCCGACTGGCACCCTGATAATTGAGATCAGCCACATTAAAAGCTTTTTCCATTAACAAAAACTTGCTGTATTATATTGTAAGCTGTTTGGAAGTCAGAATTCTGAGCACTGTGATGAAAGAGTTACGTGGCAGCTTAAAAAGGCACCAAACAAAACACAAAAGTACTTCAGTTAGAGTGTGAACTTACAAATTTCAGCATGTTCCAGTCAAAGACATAATCATAGGAGAAACCCTGACGGTGGAAAAGATTCCTGAAGAGCTGTCGTAGGTAAGAGTAGTCTGGCTTGTCATCAAAACGGAGCGAGCGGCAAAAATTCAGGTATGTGGAGAACTCAGCTGTAAGAGAATAAATAATCAGAAAAACGGTAATGAGGAGATCTCAGAATACACACTAACAGCAAGTAAAGGACAAAAACACCCACGTTTTGTAACCAGTAAATGTTATTTTGGGGGGGGGGTTCCAAATTGAGGGTCTAAGATAGATAAGGTAGAGGGTGTTGCATGCTGTACAGATAAAGCCTTCTGAGGTAAAGTTGTGATATTTGGCTCTAAAAAGAAACCAACACACAGAGGCACCACAGAAACATCACTTACAAGGGTATCCTTTGCAAAGAACCTCGATGGGCGTGGACATTTTCTTCTCACTGATCCGTTCATACTTCTGTCTCTTGGTAGCGGCCTTGAGGCCCTGCCAGGGGAGGGAGCCCAGGTTGAAGTACATGAGGACGTAGCCAAGAGACTCCAGGTCATCACGTCTGGACTGCTCTGTGGACAGAAAGCGCACAGAGTGCACACAAGAGTGAGAAAACTGAGGGATGTCCGCTTAGTGCTACGACAAGAGATCATTTATCAAAGCCCTGACTTTAAGGAATTGCAACACGTCAAAGCAACAAGTAATAGGACCAAAGGGGCCTATGAGCACTATTTAGCATTATTGTTACTTGTTGGGATCATGTCAGAACCAAACAAAGATTTATTTTACGCCAAATGACTATAGTTGGAAAAGACAAAGAAAGATGGAGAGAACTGGTTGTGTTATCGATTTTATTCAGTATCTGGGGGTTACTGATACTTATGTGTGGAAGGATAATGGTAATGTAATGCGAGGTCATGTTTTGCATGAGGTCTGGGCAGTTTCCACAACAACAACGGCAACCCCTAGAATAGTTTCCATGCCCTGACAACCCAGCATAATAATCATGTGGCATGTCTTACTGAGAAATGTGTGTAGCCTGTTAGTCAGACAACACTTGAAAGTGTGCGTCATTTGTTTATTCAAATATGACAATCACTTCCTGAACAGTGTGTGTAGTTCAGCTGAAGACAACACTTACTGCCATTACTGGTAGATTAGGTTCCATTTAACCACAACACAGAGATAAATAACTTGTTGGGGCTGCAACTGTTTAGCTAGTACACAGCACTGAGTTGAGAGGATGTGTTGAGCTGAATATAAATGCTCTGCAGAATGTCTTTGAGAGCATTTCACTGAAATGACAACTCCACAACAGAGCCGTTTTCCCATCCCAGATGGCATTTCTTTCTTTTTCCCCCTTGTGAGCCCTCTCCCCTCACGTCCTATGCATGATCTGATAGCTTGTGTATAAACAAAAAGCGGAGGAGCAGAGGGCATAGGGGGTGTTAATGATTTCCAACAGTTTATGGAATGTAGAGCTAGAATTGGCAGCTTCCTAGCTGAACAAATTTAAGCACCAGATCAAAGCTCCAGATTCAAAAACCACTCAAATATTCAGAGACCATTATTGCGTTCTGCCACAGACGCTAGAGCATGGTGAAAAGGGGTTGAAAAAAGGTTTTCAGAGACAACCGTTGATGGGGAAAATCTGGGACATAGCACAGTGCATTACACCTTCAGGCTAGGGATGAATAAGAGGGAGAGGGAGATATCATCATAAGCCAGCTCGTATGAATCACATTTATCAAGGTGTTTAGAGGCATCTGTCAGAGTGGAGCGAGGGTGTGACCCTGATGGAGCAGAATTTTCATAAGCCACATAACTAGGGCTAATTTATTCTCATTACTACAGAGAAACAGTTAAAATTTTCATATTTTCTTTCCATTTTAACTGACTGGCAAAAGAGGAAAGATGGATTGATAATAAAAGCCCTGGACTAGACGGAACACATTGTACATCTTGTACTTCTGTCTGCTTTAGTCAGGATTATCCACACTCTTCTTTGACACTTGAACCTCTCGGCCATGGCAGTGATACATAGAGTGTAAACTAACATGAATCACAACAACTCTCACATAGTCTTTCTAGATTGCTTCATCCCGCAGGGCTTTAAGAGAAGTGCCTGACATTATGTGTATGAATAACATATGCTCCAAGTATGACTTACCGATTCCAAGATGTGTGTTGATGGAGGCGTAGCGTGCTGTGCCAGTCAGGTTCTTGTTCTCTCTGTAAGGGATGTGCTGGTGTGTGCGGGCGTCGCGGTACTTTTTGGCCAGGCCAAAGTCAATGATGTACACCAGGTTACCCTTCTTGCCAAGCCCCATCAGGAAGTTGTCAGGCTTAACATCCCGATGGATGAAATTTTTAGAGTGGATGTACTCAATGCGACTAATCTAAAAAAGAAGCAAAGAGCAGCAAAACTGTCAGGTTCTGCAGCAAAAAATACTTTGGTACACAGAACGGATACACCGGGGAGTGTCATGTTGACATGAATACAGCCACACGGTCACATTATCACAGTCTACACGCCGTCAGGACAGAACTTTACTTGTTTTGTTTTCTAATACAGCATTAGTCACTGAGCAGTAGTAGACGCACTCACAGGTTCAATAACTTAAGCAAACTAAGTCAAAAAGGAGAACAAGGGAGGACAACGGGATATATGAGGACAGGACAGGGGAAGGTGATGAACTCAGGCTATACATGGAGAGTCAAACACCCGTATAGAGGACTGGCACAACAACTTGGCTGCAGTTAGAACATAAGGTGAGATGAGGTGCTTGGGGGTGCTTGAGAGAGCTGTGCATGAAATGAAATATCTAGGCCAGCACAGTCTAAGAAGAGGCCAGAATTACAAAGTACACTGGATGCACAAGAGTAGTGCAGACCAAAACTTCGACAATCTTTAAAGAAGCCTTGTGGGAATCATGTGCAATGTTGATATATAGAGCGCGGTCCAACAAACAAAAATCAAGTAGGTCATGCATGTGACCTAGTGGGATCATAAATATTACACCTCTGTAGTCTACTCGTAAACAGAACCGTTTCACACAGTGGGATCTTCACTAATTCTAATGCCCCTGACTTAACGTGTGTGTGTGTGTGTGTGTGTGTGTGTGTGTGTGTGTGTGTATGTGTGTGTCATACCATCTGGTCTGCCAAAAGCAGGACAGTCTTTAGGCTGAACTTCCGGGAGCAAAAGTTGAAAAGATCCTCCAGACTGGGACCAAGCAGCTCCATTACCATCACGTTGTAGTCTCCCTCTGCACCGCACCACTTTATTGAAGGAATACCCACTAGAACGAACACACACACAAGTTTGTTCAACCTTTTTTTAACCTAGTAAAATGTACAAATCAATTTCTTGAAAATGCCTTTATTTATTTATAAAGGCATAAATGTGTGTGTGTGTGTGTGTGGGGGGGGGGGGTTAGGGTACCAATTTGAAAAGATTCACTCAGATTGCTATTGTTAAATTAATACATTGTACATCTTCTCAGCAGGCTTAGTAGTGTGTTCACATCTAAACAGACATTATGTCCCTGGACAAAACATTTTGTCCCTGGAAATATGCTTGAGAAATCTTGTTGCACATGTCAAAGCTGTATTCACTCTTTACCTCCTCCTTGCATCATCTTGTAGAACTTGCTTTCAATGTGCAACTGTGGGTGTTTGGTCTTCACACATTCCAGCTTGATGGCTACCTCCTCACCGGTGGCAATGTTGGCACCTGAGGAGACACACAAAAAATAATACAACTTCAGCTGTGAGAGCCATGGCAATCGCACCAGTGCCAGGCCAATGATGAAGGGAAATCAGGTTTGGTGCCCAGATAAAGGGGGAAGGGGGAACATTAATGGTACAGTATGAAAAGAGAGCCTGTCCAGAAACTAATGTGGAAAGAATCTTAACAGAGGTCACACATGGAAAGTTGGGTTAGAAAAAAATTAAATAAAGACTGTTTACACTTACCAAGGTAAATGTCGCCAAAGGAACCACTCCCTATCTTTCGCCCAAGCCGGTACTTGTTCCCCACTCTCAGCTCCATGGTTGCGAGTTGTCACTGTCACCAACAGACAAAAAGACGATTAAAAAAACACAGGACACATGACAACATACCAGCTCATCTGTGCTGCGCCTCCATTCTCTCACCGCTAACTTTCAAACATTATAGGACGAGCTACTGCGCAACTCAACTGAATATAACATATATAACACAATATAACATAGGACTATTTCCTGGCCTTTCCCAGAGTGGTAGAATGAGAAGATGTATCCTCGAGAGTCAGCTGCTCACATGATGAGCCGTCACTCCCAGACGCACTGAACTGACCACGTGTTTGTGTGAGAATGTTGCTTGTGCAGGGCTAGTTGATCAGCAGACAGCTGTCTGACCTCCAGACACACATGATTAGGGTAGCTGGGAGGGGGGGGAGGTGGTTGCAGTGAGATAAGCAAATGCAGGGAAGGAAGGAAAAAGAAACATCATGAGGGCTACACAGAACAGGAGTGAACCAGAATCAACTGCTGTATGAGTATTAAGACTGGGCACACGTGGGGAAATCCAGTGCATCCTCTGAGCTGAACTGCACGTGATGCTGGAGCAGCATCATAATTTATTTAGTACTCCCTCTACCGTGCCACATTGTGCAGCCACTGCAAAAGCAAGCCTAAGCTCTCCGCTCTTCTGCGCTAGCTCTGCCAACGGAGGGAAGGCACGAGCAGCCGAGGAGTGCTGGCTGGCTTTATCTGTGTCATGGCCCTCAAACAATTCTGTGCAATGAACTTCAGGAAGGCAAAGTGCTGCAGAGAACAGATCAGCGCAGTGCATCATTTCTCAGAGAGATTTGCTTCCTCGTTACCCATTTGGGAACACTATGTAAACAACCGGTGCCCTTTACACGTCCAGTCATGTGCCCTATAGACAATTCAACAAAGCAATATATATATGAAATAGACCGTGTCATGTTTACCGATTACTGACTCAATCCACATCCCTTATGGAAAACATGAAATGGTCTCCGTACAACGCAGACAAGTTACAAAACAAAGCATTCTCAGACAACCTCACTTATGTGGGCATGCCAACTCAAGTAAACACAACAGTCATCAGTCCTTCCGGACTAGTCCTCTGCATTCAGTCTGCTTCCATCCAGAACCTCCTTTAACTCAACATACATTATGCCAGAAGTTACTTTGTTTGATTGTAAGCAGTGGGATAAAAAAAAATGTTTTCTAAAAAGAGCTGCAGACACCCGCTGTTATTCTAAAACTATTATAAACGACGATGACGATGGCCGACATACTGTCCTTATTTCAAGTGCAAACATCAACTGAACCAAGATGTAGGATGTGATGGAGGTATATGGATTTGGGTTATTAAAGGGTTAGGTTTCATTACACCAAAAAGGGTGTCTCCTCTGCTGCAGCCAGGGACCTGATTTAGGGAGCAACATTAATCACAAGGCTACACAGTTAGTGCCATCGATTAATTACTTGGTACAGGACCAGTGATGCGCAATTTTAAAATTGCACAATGTTTGCATGGTTTTCATTTGAATATACTCCAATGTGCTCACTCTAAAAAGCTTAGCAATAGAGAACTTGGTATTGCAAAGACAAGTATAGTGAAAACTTGGCAGCAATGTGAAGAATGCATTATTTGATGTTTCAAAGGCAGCATGTGTGATGTGTAGCAAGTGGAATTACCCTATCACACTACCTGGAAAAGCAGCATGTGCTATTATGGTAGTAATGGTCTACAGAACAGTGGATTGGTTAAAATGCTACTGTCCATATCTGCTGGTTAGAGGAAGCCTTAGTGGTAGTTGTGGGGGTCAGATGTCCTGAGGAGGTGGTATGCTGTGGTTAAACCATTTATAGATCATTGTAAATCGCATGAATCCCAAGTGTGAAACAATTGAACATTTCTTTATACTGTAGGCATACGTAATAATCAGCCTGACCCACTCGTGCCGAAAGTGCCCTACATGGAAGTGGCAAAATAAGTCATCTTTAAGAGAGAAACAAGTGTCAGAGACCCGAAGCCAGAGGATTTCACAGTCGCATGAAAAACAGAGCACTGCTACGCCTCTCACACTCAGGCAACTGTCACTCCACAATCAGCTCCAGTGTTACAGGCTCGATACGAAATGCAAGCTCAAATACAACCAGCAACTGGCAAAATTACACTAATAATTTGTTTTTTTTTAACAGTAATGGCAGATGTCAAACTACGTTGTCCTTTCCTGGTTGCCATTATTTAACAAGCTAGTCACTTGTGATTTACGCTACACGGAATTCATATTTACTATTACTAACATTACATTTAATAAAACGCACGAACAGCTGTGGTGTTTTAAAAAAAGACCCGTTTGTATAATTTACAAGCGCTTTAAGTAACGTTGTAAAAATACCAACCGAAGGCATTTACGTTAACGCGTTAGTTAACGTTAGCTGCTTAGAGTAAGCTAGTAGAAATACGTTAACCGAGCCGTGATACGTAACGTTACTGCACCACGACTGTTTTCGAAATAAAAAGAAGAAAATATGTTTGTATATCGCACTTGGCCACATTTTGTATCATACTTATAACCGCACCCATCTATGTACTGGACTAGCCTGTTTAGATAGCCGTGGCTACAACTCACCCCCTCCCCCTCTCCTGTAAGCCGTGAATACGAGACTCTGATTCGGCCGAATCAGGCCCCTTTTCCCCCCTGGTTTCTCTGGTTCCCGGACCCAACACTCACCCGATATTGGGTTCGTCCGAGAGCTGATTCAGTGGAGGTTCTGATCCGACAGTTGTCAGTCGGATAGGGGCCCGGGCAGAGGAGGATGGGAGCGGATTCTGGCGCTTCTCATACCCCCAGCTCTTAGCTCTGTCGTCGGTTGCACTCCCTGTTGATAGTCCCTACGAAGCTCCGGTAGCAGCACGAGCGGCTGTCTCCCCCTCTCGTTACTTAACAACGCGCCCGTTCACGGCGTCGATGATGTCATTCCCTGGATGTCAGGGAAAACGTCACGTCCAACCTCTCCTTCCTCCATGAATTTCACCATTCATTAATCATCCATTTTTTCGGTTACTCATTTTAAGACACGGTGCTGTTCGCAAAGTAAATTCGGTTGTATTGGCTGTGTTTATCAACACTCATATCATGTTATATAATAATTATAATTGTATTTTTCCTGTGATCAATTGTTTATCTAGTAGATGGTACATACCAAGCATCTGCCAGATGATATCCAGGCAAGCTTGAAATCCCTCTTTTCCATCCCTCCAGCACACTTCTACATATTCTGTGTCCAAACTTGAGGCCAAAGGCATCTGGGAGTTTCTGGTGTCCTACATATTGTAGTTATGTACAGCTGGCTCAGCCTGGTTATCAGCACACGTTTTGAGTTTTGCTGGCAACAACAGATCCACTTAACACAGTGAAAACGTATAATTGCATCAGAGAAGGTTAACAATTTCATACAGTAAGCAGTGGCTTACTGTGGGATGACGTGGGTGTTAAATAGGATTGGTTTGTGGATGTAATGAGAGGGTGACAGATGGACATGTTGGCTTGTTTATCTGCGGTCCGGTCTATGAACAGCTCATACGCCTTTCCCTTAAAGTCATTTCTTTGTCATTCTTGTCACTGTAACTTGCACAAAGCATAGTTTTTCATTGTCAACATATTGTGCTGTGTTCACAATATGCATAATAGCAAAAGGGGAAGTTCAACAGAAGAAACCACAGAAAAAGCTTCCCAACACTCAGAAAGGTAAATTCACACATACAATTACAAAAATGACCACAAGGACACATTTAGAAGCCAATACTTTCATCTTTATTAATCTTGTTCTCATTTGTTTAAATAAATTTTTCCTTTGTAAAATCTCATAACGAAAACACTGAACAGGAGTGTTAAAGCCTGTCTTAATTTAAAACGAATACACAACAACAGAACATTAAAAACGTACGGTAACTCTTACTCTGCATCTGTAAACAACCCGTCCCACCCCGCCCGCCCACTCCACACAGTTTGATAAGATTTGGCATGTCCATTTTCTCAACGCATATGCCTTCAGCTCTTTGTGTCATTAAAATGTTCTTTTTTATTATTGCAGGTCGGACAATAAAAAAGACAAGTCTGCTAAAAAAACAACTTCAAATGAGAGAAAAAAAAAAAGCATTAGTGCCGATATTTCTTAACACACAGTCAGCAGTATACCGAATGCACTCAAAACTTTTGTATAGACCTTCTGTATAGTAAGCAGCCTTGCCCACATTATGACAGGCAGTAACATGCACACACACGCGCGCACACACACACACACTATCCTCACATTCACACACGCACAACAACTGTGGTGGTTTAATCCACTTACTTGGTCTCAGTCTCACTCATACTCATGTCCATATAGTGTGTATGATACTGCTCAGAGTATTGACACATGGAGAAATGCAACATAGCCTCAAACTGCCAGCAATTTAACATTTATCACTGCAACAGTAACAAACATGTTCAAGAGAGAATAACAGAGAGAGTGCGTGAGATACAACAGTAGGAGGTCAGCATTTTGAAAACAGAACAATGACATTTTTCAATATTTTCACTGTTCAAAAAATTTAAACCATACATACAAACTGAAGAAAAAAAAAAACTTAACATACACAGTAAGATACAGTTCTGTTTTCAATCAGAGCTGTTTGCATGTGTTTGGATTCGGTCTCCGCTTTTAAGGGGACGTGAATACAAACTGCACTTTAACCTCACATCATGTAGTAGTTTTAAGTTCTCTTGTACGATGAAGGTAATGCTGTTTACAGTGCCCATCTGTCTGAAGGCTCGTCTGTATTTGGTGTGTGCATGTGTATGTAAATCTGTTGAAAAGTCCACTATTTACTAAGCACATTGCAATCCAGTCGAGTCTTTCAGACCAACTGACTTTTCATTCTTTTTCAGGTTTCAAGTCTAAGCAGTTGAAATCTTCATCTGTGGAAAAAGGCTGTATACACATCTAACAGTCCCTGCATTTGTTTATATAATAGCTTAAGTCTGGCCACGAGAATGTGTGTAAGCATGTCTCACATTTCTGCTTTATGTGTGTGCACATTAATATGCATACCATGTAAATGTGTGTGTGTGCTATAGTAAGTACATATGTATCCCAGTGTATGCTGTATCAGTGTGTCCAAACCTACATTTACAAATGGAGGGGGGGGTCATCAGATGGAATCAGCTCCTCCCCCCAGCAGGTCGCCAGGCAACAATGCGGCAGGGCTGTCCATTTGGTGCCTTTCCTCCATTTGCGGTGCCCCCCACAGGCTGCTGCTGGGGTATCCCGCAGTCATGCCCCCCCAGAGCCCAGACCTTCCAGACTCTACTCCCCCAACACCTCCTCCCTCCCCTGCCCCGTTGGTGCTCCATTGGGAAAATATCCCCAGCCCGGGTCCTTGGGCTGAAGAGGTTTCTGAAGAACTGCCTGTACCATCGAGACTCTGCCAGGCAGAGCCAGAGGACCTCACACTACCTAGAACCGCTGCTCCACTTTCTCCACCACCATTTCCACCTGAATTTGTGCCAGCTGCTGCCCGCTCATTCCCCGGGGAGCTGCCTCCACTGCTGGCCACAGCTGTGCCTGTTCCAGATGAACCCTGCGTCCCACCAGCCGATGCCCCTCCTGAGCCGACCCCTTCTGTCCCTCCGGCCTGGGAATGTGCAAAATAGCGAGCGACTTCTTCCTCACTCACAAACTCCGCCAGGATTGTGGTGTTGCCCAGAACACACCTGAGAGGGAGTTACAAAACAAGGCTCTTTAGATCAACAGGAGCATGTTCAATGTTAAGTACATGCGTGGTAGTGAGGTTTACAGGTTAACCTACATGTGCAGTGCACCCTGGGCCTTGGCTGCTTCTTGCCGGCTGCTGTAGCGTATCAGAGCACTGCCCTGGGTCAGGCCGAGGTGGAAGGTCAGCAGGGGGCCATGCTGCATGCAGATAGTTCTCAGCGTGGAGCCATCAATCTACAGGGAAAGAAGAATAAAGGTTACATATAAAAGATTGCACGTGTGACTTAACAAAGCTACAGTAATTGTTTGCAATCTTGAGTAATCAGTAATAGGGACAGAGAAAAGGTAAGGGAAACTAAAGTTATACAACATTCTAATGTCTAATAATAAGTAATGTAGTGAGACTGTACACTGTGGCTTTATCATTCTGTAATTCTGTCACACTTACAGTAAGATGATATACAAGTTGTAAAAGCCTCTGCACATGAGCAATTAGTAAGGCCAAATGGATTATTGTAAAACAAAAATCAAAATTACAAAAACTTTGTCTAGACTTATAATTAAACACTTTCAATTCCATGCTTTTCCCAGAGCAGTGTCATGCGAGTGTCATTTGTGCAAACCCTAATTGATTAAATGGCTCATCCTACTTCACAATCCAATTACAGCGGGGTCACGCATCATTCTGTCTAATTTGCATAAGACAGACTGAAGAGGAACACAAACGAATGAACACAGCGATTTAATGCTTTTGAATTCAAACCCTGACCAATCAGTCTGGGCAGCTGTTTTACTTTATAGTTAAGATAAGTTCTGCTGTGATGAAGGGTTGTAATAAAATGTTTATTCTACGTTGCTTGCACAGCATACTGCCATTACGTTCTTTTCTTCACACGTCTGCACATATCAGTTTATAGAAAACAGGTTTACCGGTGGTGACATTCTTAATATTTTTCAAATTGTCATTTTTTTCTACAGAATCCTTTATAATTGTCAGTTTGGTTTATAATTTACTCATCAGTTTCCATCTCTCTTTACCAGTCTCTCCCTCTTTTTTTTTTCCCCGCCTCACTCCTTACCTGAGGGGTCAGGTTGCTCAGCAGCAACCAACAGCTGCCTCTGGAGGCAACACCGTCGCTCCAAGCTGAGCCTATAAAGAAGAAAGAAAAAAGAAGGGGTGTCATAGTTGCTGACAAATATAAAGATGACCTTATTTACATAAAGACAACTTTTTTGCTAGGTTTCATGATACTGTAGTAAGCCCTGAGCATTCCTATCACTGTCAAGAGGACAACAACAAGGTCTTCCTCTACATGGTACATAGTTGAATATGTGTAAATGTCCATTTGTCAACATATAACTTAACTATTTTCCCTGTAAACAGTACCTGGCCCAAATCTTGACTCTTGATTAATCCCACCCCCTCCCCAGCTCCGGGCCAACCGTGGGCCCCCGCTGCCCCATGGGGAGGGCGAGGCCTGTTTCTGATTGGTTAAGCCAGGAGGAGGGCGTGGCAGCTGTGAGCTGTTGCGATTGGTCTTCCACAACTTGTTTTGTCCGATGGGCTCTGGGGGCCAGCTGGGCTTGTACTCCGAGTACTTTCCTAAAGAGGAAATGGGGAGGTGGGAGAAAAGGGGGGAAAATCATTTTTCGACAAACACACCACAGAAATGGGGGTGGAGAGAACGCAGTTGAGCTAGCTCCTTTGGGATCTTTATAGAAAAGGCATAACAAACACAACCGTAGTAACAGAAACAAAGAGAAACTGCAAAGCAAAAAACAAAACAACTGTAGCAACTCAGCTAATAAGATGACAGAGATTCAACAATTTAAATGCAAAAGGAAATAAAGAATATATAAAAACTGAACAAACCAAAACATATACCTGTGCTGTGTGAATTGCTGAGGGGGCTGTCTGAGGCACTGTAGGGCCAGGCACCAGGTGAAGGCAGCGAGGTGTTGAGGGAGGGGTTTGGCCCTATAAAACATTGAAAAAGGTTATCTGAAAGCAACGCAACCTGTGATAAACAAGACCAGGCAACCTGAGTATAGCCAGACTGCAGACAGAGCCTGTGAGGAACATGGTTTGTCAAACCTTTGCCCTTAGATGTTCTGTCAATAAATGGCACTGGAGAATGTTTAAGTATTCCCAAACAAATAAAATAATAAAACTTTACTGCTACATGTTTCACTTGTGCATGTGTGTTTAACAATGGAGAGTGAGTGAATGTTTTCCAGATTGAGCAAAATGGCAACAGTATGCAAAAGAATTGCTTTGGAATCGTTATTAAGCAAGTTCAGCCTTGTAGTGGAAGTTAAATCAGTTGATGATGGTTATCACACTGGAGTAATGACAATGAGAAGCCAAACAGGTTGTTAGGAAGAAGTCTGACTTAGTCTGAGTGATTGCTTTGAATTGTTTCATTATTCACCATATAAAATGTCCATAATTTTACAGAGATAACAGTTAATGGTGAATAGATTTATTGCTCAGCCTTTATCCTCAAAAGGAAAGAGCTTTGAAAGGGAACATTTACAATAACCTTAAGCCACATAAGAGATTAGATAGTAATATCTTACAGACCGAAAGAAATTATTAATTATTATTTTATTAAAACAATAATTTCATTCAGTCTCAGCTTTTTGCTCCTGCTGGTCAAAAGTGACTAATGCCATTCCAATAGTAATCTCTGTATTCTATTCTTTGCTTTTTTATTGTTGTGCTAAAACCAACAGCTATGCTCTGCAAAATATTTGGCACGTTCAGTCAACTACCTATGTTGTCTCGCAGTAACTGGTGGTCGGAGTCGTTGAGGCTCGGGGGTCCTGGGGAGCCAAGAACACTACCAGGGGTCATGTAGGGATCAGATTCTGGGTCTCCACTACTCTGGATTCCCTTCCAGGGCACACCGGGCTGGAACTCTGTCAGCAGAGAAAAGAAAACGTATTAATTGAAATGATATTTAAATCAAAACACCAAAAAGAACGTAAGCAAAAAATATACCAAAGTATTGAGTCAGTATTCATGCATAAACACACAGACACCTGTCTAATATTTTCAACCATCTACTCCATCTATAATTCTAATTCATTGCCATTTAGTAACGTGGCAGACAGACATGCTCACCTGGAGGCCAGCTGGATGTGGCAGGTTTGTTCCCCATTTTACCCCCAGGGGTTCGGTGCCAGTTGTCTGCAGAGCCTTGAGGGGGAATCCCCAAACCATCACCGCCCAGCATTTCATACTGGGAGTAAGGGGATCCTCCTCTCACCTTTATAGCACTGGGTAAAGGGCCTTGGGGACAGCACACAAAAGAGAAATACGGTCAAACAGATTTACATGAATATGTCGCAATTCACTTTGATTTGCAGCGGTTCATTCAGATACATTGTGAATGAAGGTGATTACCAAGACCTGTGTGACGGTGTGCTTTTTGCCTTTGCAAAAATCACATTACGAACCATTAACCTACCATTCTTGTGAAGGGTTGTGTCAGGGGGAGATGGAGCTGGGGAGTGTCCTTCCATCATCCATTTGAAGCGGGATTGCTGTCCTCCCGAGTCCTTCATCCCTCCCATCATGGGACTAAGCTCCAGTGACAGGTTACCACCAGGGGCAAGCCCTGACAAGCAGGAAAAACAACAACCATTCATGAGCACATTACATTCTACTAATGTTAAGTTCAATACAGCCTTTGGTTGAGTGGTGAGTGGATTTTTTTCCCCAGGGTTTCGCTGTTATAGAAACAGTGCTTACAAAAGGAAACATGTCTGTGTTTACACAAATTAGATAAAGCCGGATGGTTTTTATTGGCTCACCTAGACAGACAGACCATCGACAGTATACCCAGACTCTAATATAATAGGTGGGCAGAGATGTATGCCATCACTAGTGCATACCTGATACTTCAAACCATATACAGGGCTCTACACTAACTTTTCATGTGAGTACATGTGCTCCTAAATGTACTAGGATAGTACAAAGAAATTTAGGAGAACAGTATAAATGTGTTACATACATATTTATAATGCATGTGCACACTTCTTATACTTGTGTGCACTTATGATGTTAAAACCACTATGGAAGTGGAAGAGTAAGATAGTGAAAACACTGACTGTGGAATGAGGGAATTGTAGTTTTTAAACTAGGGATGGATACATGATACACCAGCACCACCCACACCACACTTTATATAAACAAGGAGGCGGCTGGCTAGAAGGAGCACATATTGGCACAATAGCACTGGCTAAATCTACATCTGTCCACTGTAGGCGCATTATCCACCTGGATGAGTAACGATTATACTATATTAGTACTAAAATAACAAATTTAAAAAAAAGAATAATTTCATAAATTAGTATCATGTTAGTATAATAATATATTCATTATATAATGTTAGTATATTCATTATCATTTCATAAAATAGTATACTATGGACCTGTAGCTTCCCACTAGAATAATTTTATTTCCAGTGGGACAATACAGCAGTTTAAGAAATACATAAACATTTATCATTTTTGTTCCTTCATTTAATCCTTGTGCAAGAAAAACGGTCTACATTGTGCCATATAATGCTAAGTACTAACTTGTCAATAATCAAAACCATTTTAATGTCCCACCCCACCCAGGTTGTGATTGGTCACGTTACAAAATGTGACATTAAAGAGCGCATTGACTTTATGAAAAGTGTAACAAAAAGAAAGGCACCCGAGTTAGCTTAGTAACCAGCAAAACCAAACCGTGCTTTTCTGATCCCGATTGTCTTCTGTCTTACCGCTTCAGCTACAAAACTTTGACTAACAGTTGAACTGGCATCAAGGATCTTGAGGAGGAGGATGTGGGCTGGTGACAATGGTTGGTTGTCAAATGTACTCACACATTTACTCTTGAATGATCAAATGTGAGTGAAATATTAGCACTGTAGAGCCCTGATATATCAGTTTTATTATAGTTACCTATATAGCTGACTGAATTAACCAATGGCGTCTACATTTTTGCCTGTTGGACCTACCCGAGTACATCCCTTGCGTTTTGGCATGAAGGTCTGATAAGGGTCCCCCCATTCCAGAATGTGGAATGGGGTCAACCATGGGCTGTTTGGATAAACCTCCTCCCAGGTGAGAGGGGGACAGTTTGGAGCTCCCTCCTCCTGCTGCTGCTCCAGCTCCACCCTGCTGATGCTGTCTCTGCTGTAGAATAGCCATAATCCTTGCCAGCTGAGAAGGACAAGATTCAAGAAAATAAATCACTATGAGAATAACGGCAGGAGTACAATGAATGGGCACAAACTGTTGGTGAATTAACACTTTATATAGCAACATTTACAGGTTGTAGTTGACACGATTGAGGGGTAAATTGAAGTCACACAAGTGGAGTACCCGAGGTAATAAAAATAATAAATGCTCACCTGCTGTGGGTCTGGCTGCTGTCTGAGAGGCGGAGGCTGAGGGAACTTCCTCTGGTTCTGCAGAAGCTGCTGCTGCTGCTGCTGCTGTTGCTGCTGCTGCTGCTGTTGTAGCAGGAGCTGACAAGCCTGTAGGTTGGTAGGCAGAAATGAAGGTAAACCAAGAATACACAGGCTAGTGCTCACATTTAGACACCGATTACATTAATAGGGGGTGAGTTTATTACAATTCACCATGTATTTTAAGATATTCCAATACAGAGTTACACAATAGCAGACTGTTGTATAAAAAGTGTGATGAATCAATCCATCAATCAATCAACAATCTATCATTTAGTTACATACCAGATGGAACTGCTGCATGTGGGGGTAAATGTTGCTGAGCATTGCAAGCTGCTGTGGCGAAATCTGAGGAGGGAACACTCCTCCACCAACACCACCAACCCCACCAACACTTCCAACACCACTGACGCCTCCTACTCCTCCAACCACTCCACTCACACTGCCTCCAGGAGAGGGCATCTGCTTTAGCATAGGACCCGGCACCTACATGTCACACAGGATATTTATTTTTTTTAATTTTATTTATATGGTTGTTGACACAAAAACTTGACAGAGTAATGAGAAACAAGCTCCATTGATGCCAAATTTATGAATGACCAACCAAAGTTTTTGCACACCATAAAAGTCTTAGTGACAGGTGTGTGGGATCAAATACTATTGACTGGGGAGAGAAAATCCTGCACGTTGTCCAGTCATGGTGGAGATCAGGGCTCTGTACAGTAGCATTTCTAGTTTATTTTTTCCTCTCTGTTGGTATGAATGATTTTGAAGTACAGTGACCATTAGGCTTTTTCTTTCCATTTTTGGATTGTCTTTAGTGTTTATTCCTACTGTTCACGTTGCCTGGGAGTTATTGCCAGACCACAAGGTGACCAGGCAATAAATAATTACGCTAAAACAGCCAGCAGGCCCCACACACAATTTATTTAAGTTTAATAACAGGAACAACATATCACTAGGGTTTACTATCTATGTCACATAACCAACTGAAACTTCAGTTTGTTTCAACATCATGTCAACATTCGTCATAACTAATAATGCCAGAGCGAAAGACAACAAACCTGAGCAGACAGGAACTGATGAGGCACTTGAGTACGTAACCCTTGGGAGGGGTTCATTGGATGCATTCCAGGTTGGTGCATCCCCCGAGGCTGAGGCATCCCTCCGCCGCTGCCAACAAACACACCATGGCCTCCCATCTGGAGTACATTGGAAATAGCAATGTATTTGTGGTGAACACTTAAGTCCTCAACACCTATGTAAGCATATATTGTTGATATAAAAGTTTAAATAATACAAAATGATGGTTAACTTTGTCTGTAAAGTGAATTCATAAGAGCAGAATAAACATACCTTTTCACCATAGGGCCCCATGTCAACAGGTCCCATGTCTTTGGAACTAGGCATGCGGTAACCACTTCCACTTCTTCCTCCCCTCCGCATCTCTCCATTATAGTCAGTTATTCCTCTCTTGTCTACTTCCATCTTTTTGTCAACACTTGGGTCATCACCCTAAGAAACAACAAAGTCATCACACTTGTTCATAGGACAGTAACAAAGGCCTCGCTGATAATCCATCCATCATAATATTAATATGGGTGACTTCTTGATAAAAGCAATATGACAGATAAGACAAAGTAAAACATCAATAACACATTACAACTTCTTTTTCCAATAGATAGAAATATAGATTTTTTTTTTTGTGAATTTCCATCTTACCAAAAGACCCATGTTTGAAAACTGGCGTGACACTGGGTTCATCCAGCTGTCCCCTCCTCCACTCTATAAGAAAGAAATGTCAACATTACTCTCAATAAAAAGTGCAAAGGACTGTCAACATTGAGGAAAGGTACTAAACAAAATGAGAACTGCTTTTTCTTAACAGAGTAAAGAAAGAGAGGCTTCGTAAACTTGTTTTTGTTTCCTTAAACCTCCTTATCCCTACCTTGATGTTGCCTCTCTTTCCTCCGTGAGTCTGACCCCAGCCTCCAGAGTTGAAGGATGAGCTGCTTCCCTGGGAGCCAGTGCTGTTCCAGACCCCTCCGCCACCATCATCTTCCTCGTCCCAGCTGGGGTGACGAGAGGCTGCAACCGAGCCCTCTCCCTTCCCACCCCAGCTTTCCATAGACTTGGCGACTGCAGCAAAATCAAAGCAGATGGTTTTCATCATGTTGGCAGTCATATCTTTAGCTTTCTGTCAGGACCTTGTGGTTTGAAAAATGCATAATCCCATTCAAATTGAGAGATGTGTAAAGTTATTTGATTTCAGAGCAAGCATGTCTAAAAATGACAGGGAGCATCAACAACTCAGAACTCAGATATTGTAATATTATTATAATATATTTTTCTATTCTTACCAGGTTTACCAGGGTTAGGTGAAGGGTTCCCCCAGCCAGAAGCTTTGCTGGGTTCATCTGAATCACCCCAACCCGTTGCTGCCTCTGTCACTTGGCCCCAAGCAGCCGTACCATTATCCACAGATTGTGCACCTCCTCCCCACATATCTGGACCTGGGGATTGATGAAATACAACACAAGTCTTTAGGATGTGCAGAGAGGTGTCAATGGGGCTAACATTAGAAAATATTGTGGCCATGTGCCGCAGCTGTTTCTCATATTTAAAATCAAGAGCATAGTACTATCAATCTCTTGGTTGTGACTTGCCAAATGCATACGTATTTGTAATGATACAACTTATGCTTACCAACTGCAGCATTGCCAGGGTTTGTGTCCCTGCTGTGCTGCATTGTCTGCTGCCTTCTAGGTGGCTGTTGCTGCATGGGTGGTGGTGGCGGCGGCGGGGCCTGCTGACCGTGGCTTTGGCCGGGCGTACCACTGTTTTTGTCCCATAAATTCACATTCTTGCTCTTGTAGCAGGTTGGGTCTCCCCAGGCTGAAGTGCCATCATCGATTTCCATTTTGCGACTGATGGACTGAGGGGAGGGTTCTTCCCAGCCACTGGGTTCCAGGGAGTCACCCCCACCCCCACCCCCGGAGATTTGGGGGATCGGGCCAGAGGTCCAGCCCGAACTTTGGTTCTGATTCTTGGATGGTGGACCGCCACCTCCAACATTGGACCGGCTGTTCCACCCTCCTTGCATGGGACCTCCTTGTGGCTGCTGGCCCTGTGATTGGTGCTGCTGTTGATTTGGGGCTTTCATTGGTGCCACTTGGCTGTTTGGTATCTGTGCTGATGCTGTGTGGGGCTTGGCACTCCCCCAGTCCTGGTGGGATTTGCCTCCACCCACATCTCCCCATCCTCCTCGTGGAGATCCCCCTTCATCCAAGTTACCCCAGGAAGATCCCTCCTCAGATTTGCTTCCACCTCTCCCTCGCCCGTCTCCGCCTCGCCCGTCTCCACACCCACCTCCAGGTGTGGCGTCTCTCTGTCCCCAGTCTCCTCCCCCTCCACTCTGTCCTCTCCAATTACCTGCCTCCCCTCTTCCAGTCCCCTTCCATCCTCCTGGCCCTTTATCCTCTGGTCCATCTGCCCATCCACTACCCTGTTCACCAAAGTCTCTCCAGTTCCCTCCTCCACCTCTCCGATCCCCCCATTGTTGTTCTTCAGTCCCCCATCCTTTGCCCTGGTTTTCGGGTGGTAGATCTCCCCAGCCTCCAGCTGCCTTCCCCTGGTTGCCCTCCACATTTTCTTCTGGCGTTCCTGGCTTCCTTATAGTGCTATCAGGTATCTGAGGACCACAGGTGGTCTTTGTAGCACCACCATCCCAGCCATCCCTAACTGTAGCAGGGCCAGAGTTCAGGCTGGTCGTGTGACTGCCAGAAGCCAAATCGTTAGTTATTGAACTGGTGTTAGACGGGTACCCAGGACCGCGACTCGTGGTAGTGTTTATGGTTGCTGATGAGAATGCAGAGGACGATGAAGTACTTCTTTCATTTCTGTTACCTGCTCTTCTTGTGGTGTCCAGGTCCCAGGCCACATTCTGACGAATCTGGGTCTGCCCCCAGCCCGTGTTAGACAGGACCCTGGGGTCCAGGTCAGATCGATTGAGCATGCTGAGTAAGGCCACTTCAGCATTGGAGGTCTGCTGGGGTTCTTGTACGGACGAGGATCGCTCCTGCTTATGTCCACTATCACTCCCTCCACCACCACTTCCAGTTATGGACCCTCCTACGCTAGAGGACGAGGGTCCTCCACCTCCAGTGCCTCCACCCTGTCCTCCTCCACCCCACTCCCCAACTACCTCGTCCCCACTTTCCATCCCTTTCTGATTGTCCCAAGCTTTTGTCATAGTTGCAAACTTTGGTGAGGCAGTGTCCTGCAAGGCGCTGCCACCAATACCTACACTGCCTCCACTGCTGCTGCTGTTGCTGCTCCCATCTCCTCCTCTTCCACCTCCTATTGCTAAGTTACTCGAACTTACACCTCCCACCGTGCCACCCCACTCTCCTTCTGAACTGCTTCCTTCCCACGCTCCCTGAGATACCACTGGGGTATTTGAGCCACCATCATTTCCCCTGCCCCACACCGCCTTGTCACCCTGGCTACCGAAGCCCCACACATTCCCTTCCTGCCGCATAGCTCCGGTCCCTCCTCCACCCCATCCATCCGCCTGCGAGGCACCTGCACTGAGGTCAGAGGAGACTGGAGGCATGGATCTCCAAGAAGAGGCAGCAGGGGAAGAAGACGAAGAGCCAGAAAGATTACCACTCCCTTCTCCTTCGACACTAGCAACCCCACAGTCCCTCTCATCGCCACCTTCTTGATTTGGTCCTGCTCCTCTTGCTCCCCCGCCTGAACCCAACTCCGGCCCTAGGCTTCCTAAGTGCTGCTGCTGTTCTCCACTCCTGGCTCCCACAGCTGTCTCAGTGTGCTGCTGATGGAGACCAGTTTTATTCACAGATGAAAGAGTGTGAGTGGTGATGAGGGTGGTGCTGGCAGAAAACGAGGAAGCTGAAGTAATGGACGAGTGAAGTGGAAGGCTGTCGCTAGCCGAAGTTGATGTCCCACCCTGCACCAGGGCAGGCCAGGCGGAGGGGTTCATGTTGGGGTTGAAATTGGCACCAGAGACACTACTGCTGCCACCCACAGGGCTCTCCTGAGGCCCAGGAAGAAGATGGGAGACTTTGGAATTGTAAAATGCTGCTGATCCTAGCCCCGCCTCCGCCTGAGAGGAGGTGGAAGAGCCCCACACACCACCACTTAACTGAACACATTCATTAAGCGAGGAAGAGGAGGAAAGAGGAGAGGAACGAGGTGAGGAAGGATTGTCCATGTTCCCTGCTCCTCCTCCTGCTGCTCCTCCCTTCTGCTGGATGTTTCTCTCACTCCATGAGGCACTACTGTTGTTGTTGTTGTTACCAGGGCAGTCTTGCTCCTGCACCCCTGCTCCGGCCCCATCAGAACTCAATTTGGCCCCTCCTAGGATGCTAGGCCAATCCCCCAGGTCAGTCCCATCCACAATCACCTTCCCGCAGCCCTGAGAAGAGGACGGGCTGCCAGAGCCTGCCTCCCATGTGGAATTTGCATAAGTTGAAGTAGTAGTAGTAGAAGACGACGACGAAAGAGCAGCGACACATAATGACGATGAGGAGGAGTTGGGGGATGAAGCAGAGGATGAACCGAGGTTGGAATCTATAAATAGGACAAAATTGAGAATTAATTTGATTGACAATTCAAGCTTGAACAATACCAACTTCTGACTTCCAGAACATACCGAGTGGTGGTCTCATTACTACAGACTACTAGTCAGTACAGTGAATGCATATCATTGTTGTCCACTACAATTTAAAATTTTTGATCTGAGACATCAACCCACCTGTGCCTCCAGCTGTGTTTGCATTGGGGTTATCTGATCCCTGTGAGGAAAGAGGTGGGGTGGCTACCCAGCCACTACCTCCTCCAACCCCTCCTGGACCCCCTTCCCCCCCTCCTCCCCCCAGCAGCATGGAGGACAGCGGTGGCTGGCCCCTCTTCAGTAGCACTTTATGGTCCTGCTGGCAGCGAAATCTTGGTGGAACCTCTCTGGACATGTATCGCTGCTGCTGAGAGGTCTGGCTTCCAGAGGGGGTGGAGGAGGGCTGTCCGTTGGCCACAGCAGTCCGCTGCTTTGCATTGTTCCCGCCACCAGGAGGAACTTGTGCAGAAACCCCGGCTGCACCAGGACTGGGGAATGAGGGGGCAACAGGGCCAGGGCTGGGGGACACTGAGCCTGGGGTGGCGAGTGGCTGGGAACAGGAGGGTTTGGCTGATTCTGGCACTGAAATACACAAATAATGAAGGGTGTGAATCACTGGAAGGCTTAAGTTCGATAAAAATGGAAACACAGCAGGGGTTTGTTACTCAGCTGTGGGAAGGCTAAGCAACTCTACAGCTAACGGTTTAAGAAAAGTTTAAGTTAAAGTTAACCCTATGCAATAATTCCCTAGGTCATCACAATACATTGAAGTTATTATTAGAGAATAGATAATAAGTATAGTAATAAGAGTGATAATGGCAAAAGAAAAAAAATGTACCTTTGATTTTCTGTTCTGGCACCTAAAATAGAAAGAATAAGTGAGTCAGATATAAAGCAGAAAAGAAATTGCTAGTGGCAATGAAAAAATAGAAACAGTGAAAATGTTTTGTTATCACTACCCTCAAATATCCATGTACACCTGCAAGTGTAATCTCACTAGGCTTTAGTCTTGCTACTGCAACTTAGAAATATACTATTGAGGCACTGTTTAAGCAAACATTAAAATATGACATTGGATATAAATTTTACAATTTCAAACATGGCAAAAATCTGTCCCAAAGCTCTAAAACTTCTGTTACCTAATAATATAGAAAAAATGGCAACTAAGTTTAGAGACATATTAGTTCCAATTCAACAAAAACAATCCTGGATAAATAAGTAGTAATGATATGGAAGCAGAAACATCACACAGATTACCTGTTTATCTGAAAAATATATGCATGTGAAGTCAGCTGTGACACTGCTTACCTTCTGAGAGGTTTCCCTTTTCTTTTTATCTTCTTTCTTTTTTTTCTTGTCTTCCATGAACTACTGCTCCCTTTCCTGATTCTCCTGTCTGAAGAGAAATGTACATGTTAAATTATTTATGTTACACCTCAAGCCATACTGAAAGTAATTTAACACTCAAAAGCAAAATTTCAAACATTTGAAAAATAAAGGCTCAAAATGTATAATATGCATTGCAACAGATCACTGCCAAGTATTTTCCTACACAGCCAATGTTGACCGGTCTGTAATGTTACTCAGGGGCAGACAGCTTGACAACAGCCCTTGGTAGCCTAGCTTCTCGCTGCATAATTTATTAACGAGCAAACGATAGCAATTCCAACCAACAGACAACACAGGCAGCAGCCAAACAAACAAGTGACTTAAAACTCACAAGTGACTTTTATGCATCACAGAAGAGACTGTAATGGCAGCGTGATTCACAGGATATTAGCTTTAAATTAGTAAATGACGGGATCTGTCTAGGGTTGTGAAGGGCACGCTCCCGCTGGGCTCACACGGCCAAAATAAAACTACGCAAAATGCAAATACACAACTATTACCCAAGTCACGCAAAACTTACTACAGGGTGCTGTGAAGAAGGGTTATATGTGGCTGAGTAAATGAATATCAGATACCAGAGCTGTAAATACGACTGGGCCCAGTGTTTGTTAGCTAAGCTGCACATAATTAGCACCATGTCACACAGCGCTAATGTAAGCTAACTGGACAACTTATGGCTTTAACCCTTCACTGTATCCCCAAAAATTTCACCAGATAAAATTACCTTTAATAATACATTTCATGTAATTAATGAGAATCCACACAAAGCAGTTACCGTATTAGGAGCAAACAACCTGGATTTCATGTAAATAACAGACCAGTGAGGAATAATTTAGCTGTGTAGCTAACAGGAACCCCCAGAAGAGCTTCACTTGGGTGAGCAACTAGCTAATGTTACTCGACTTTAAAGCAGCTGGTGAGCACCATACCGTAACCTGAAGGGCCGGGGGCTCGCGGCTGTTCGGGAGCAAGGTGCCGCTGTCGCTCCGCGCGACGAATCAAACCTCTACGCAGTTGACTGCAGACAACAGGCACGTCACATTAGCTAACGATATACCCCTTATTATCAAATAGTGCATTTAATTTACATAATGTATTATTATAAATGGTAACTTTACAGTTGGCGCAAAAACAGCACTAATAAGTCGGCGAAGACACTGCTAGCAGACTGGTTTATCGGCAGTAACGGTCGACAGGGCCACATAAAACGACGAACTTCAGTGACGTTTCTTCACCATTGCAACGCGTAACAAGCGAAGCTCTTCGAAAACTGACAAACCCATATGTTTATGGGCGGTGGAAAAGCAGAAATAACTAATGCTATTAACCAGCACATACATTATGAAAGCTACCAAAGCACATACTGTTCATTTTGAATACTTACCTCGGGAATCACATAGGACATAAAGTGCTTCTGTGCAAAAATTCTTGCAGACCTACCGCTAGCAGGCTAGCAAGGTAGCTAGCCTAGCGAGCTAGTTCTTCGAGGCTTTCAAGGCTAAATTGAATAAGAAATGACATCACCGAAAGGCGAAATGTTAATCGTAGAAAAATTGAGGAAAGGCGAGTATCCTTTTTGAGCGACTGTAGTTCTCAAGCTGTAAACAAAACATGCATAACCCTTTGATGACTCTCAGACACTGTACGATCGGTTAGTTTACTATCGGCCATTTTGCTTCTGTGTGGAGGTTTAGCCAGCATATGATATCACCAGGCTGGTTGTTGATCAGAGAGGGGAGGAGGAGCAGCGCGCGTACAGACACCGTCCACCAGAGGGCGTCTTATCCATAGACATGAATTTATATCGACAGGTTTATCACTGGAAACATGACGTCATGCACGCGGGGTGTAAACACGTAAACAAATGGGTCAAACCTGCTCAAGACTGTACGTGGCCTTATGATAAACTGATTGCATGTCTGAGCTGAAACTTAAATCTACACCACGAACACAATGAGCCTTTTTACTCGTTTTCGCTATTTATTCCATGCTTGAAAAGTTATAATTGTGCGCACTGAATTCATTTTATTTTGTATATACTGTGATGTTTCTGTAACGTATTACTGATCTATTCAAACAGTTTATTGATTTATTACAAGATTTATCAGGATGCTGAATCTTCTTGTTGCTGTCCCTGTGAACAGTAATAAGCTACCTCAGCAGTGCACTGACCCAGCAGCACTGGCCCGTCGAGCTGGACAACATGAAGAGAAAACGACACGTTCTGTTCCAGTCTTACTTTCATATACTCATCTTTTTCTCTCTTTCTTATGTTTAATTGCATTCAATTCACACATCTGTATGGCTTAACTGTAATGTGCAGATAATGTGATTTTTCAAAAAATAGCACTTTTAATAAAAACATTTATTTTTGTGGGAAATTAAATTAATACAAAATCTAGTATAGTTGAGTAGGTCTGCCTAATACTTGTAAAATTAGTTTGTTTGTGTTTTCCATTAATTTGTTTATATTGTATTTGTGTTGGAGATTATAAGTATAGTTTATTTACTCATTGAATCTACTGTACTCATCTGAATGTACACGGTTGTTATTCAATAAAAACAACAATAAGATCAAGTTTACTGTGTATCTGAGCACACAAGTGAAGTAAAACTCAATTATTTTAGTATGAATTTATTTTTTCAAAGTGGTTACAAAAGCAAAAAAAGAAAATGGCAGTAAAAAAACAACACCATTTGGTTATGGTTTACAGCTCCTGTTGTGTGAGCATAATACTACAATGTAGTGTGAATAAAAATGCACCACTTGCTACCTAAAAATATCCAGAAATGTAGTTTAAAACAATTTGTGTTTATATACCTTCAGTTATATCATTTGCTACTTTAAAGTCTGTATAATTGGTTTTAAGTGTTGCAGATTATATCAGCCCCAAAACAAGGACACAGTCTTTACCGCAAAGACAAAATGTGGATAAGTAGATTTGTACCCTACACATCTCCGTTTACAACATACCAAAATCCCCTTCACCTATACATTTCGTATGTATTCTCACAGCTTAACCTTCCACAACATAACTTAATAATCAGTGACCCACATGCTTTAAAAAATGGGCACCTTGTGTGAGCCCTCGAGCATAACTTTGAAAGTCCAGAATGGAAAAAAGTAACATGGCATAATTCCTGTTGCTAAAACCAGCTAACTACAGGTAGATCTGACACTGACACGTACCTTCCTCGTGTGGGTCAAATCTGTTTGAGTTAAAAAATGTTTCTCTATTCTGTCATTGTAGCAAGTCCAGCTTGGCTATATTGATGGCAAATATGAAATTGCATGCATGTACATAGGCCTAGTTTGGCCTTCTTCAGATTCCAAACAGGTCCAAAGTTGATCTTGGTCCACTCACTTAGAATAGTAGGATGATCTAAATGTTTATCCTCTAAAGAAACCTGGCTGTGGTTTGGTGCCTACTGGCAGCTGCCAGGGTCCTTATTCAAAGACTGGAGAATCTAGTTTGCCCTGAGAATATCCACATTTTTTTTCTCTTCTCTACTGAAGCCTATCCAGCTCGACCCATGCTACTGCCCTCTGCTGGCTGTGGATGGCGTTGCGTATGGCTGCCAGTAGCTCATCAGTGCAGCTCCAGGTGCTGGGCTCCAGGGTGTAGTAGAGCAGGGGCAGTGTCTCCAGCTGCAGCTCCTCGGCCTGGCATACCTCCTCCATTACGCTGTCTTCTCCACACCGTGGAAAAAACTTCCTGTTTTAAGTGTTAGAGGGACATATGCAACAAGTTAGAGGAAAGATGTTGGAAAAAAGACTTTTTTGCATATCTATAAGGTAAGAAAGTACCACACTGTCTGCACAAGAAATACAATGCTTATTTACCCAGCTGGAATGGTGTATGATGAACCTGAGTGAAGTACCATTATGCTGCTATGATGTGATGTGTACTTACCTCAGCTTCTTGTGCTTTTTGTTCTTAGGGTGGATATGGATGACGATAGGGTAAATCTCCTGTCTTAATAAGCCCTCGACACTGGGCAGCCCCAGCTCCAGCAGGCAGTGCTTGTCCTGACACAGAGACAAAGAGGGAGATGTGGGTCATGTGTGACAAGGTACATTCATTGTAATTACCATGAACATCTTTTTTTTCTCCATAAAATGGTGATGCAGGTAATAGCTGTTATTTGTTGTTTTTCTCTCAGACAAACACACTTCTCACTTTCCTTTGAAGGAGAACTGTGATGTTTGTGCCTTCAGGTGATTACAATGAATGAGCAAAATGTGGTGCAGGTCATCAACAAGAAGGTGTAAAACAAAATGATTATCCTTTTGGAAACAAAGACAATGATGATGTGTTTTTGTTTATCATTACCTGGCTGATGACATCCTGTATGGACTGCAGCCGGATGCCCAGAGCCTGCTCTGGACTGCAGGAATCCAATAAAAACACTCTCTTGTCTCGTCTATCTGAAGCCGCGATGGGCTCTGCAAACCACAGGAAACAGAGGAGAGATGAGTTTGTATCATGTTTGTTCACTGTCTTTATCAGTTTTTGGGGCATCGTGTGTGTGAATAAGTGAGTGTGCTCTGCGCAAACCTGGTGGGCAGGTGTTGAACTTCAAACCAGACTCGGCTGGTTGCAGGAGTCTCTCTATGAGACCACGGGAGAGAAGAGAGGGGGAGAAGATGACGGGCCGCTTAGTCTGAATCTGCACAGGCTGCACTACACTGTACGGGATCAAGTGCTCCTCGTGACCTGAGGGGGTAGGCACACACAAACATACACACCGACTGTCAAAGAAAACGGATACTTTTATCCTCCAAAAATATCTGTTTCGCACAGATGCGGTGTTGCATTCAGGGTTCTTACGTTTGCTTAGCGTGTAAAGGACCTGCTGTGTGGAACCAATCGCACAGCAACCAGGGTCCACTGCCTTGACCAATCGTACACGTCCAGTTGATTTCTTCAAGAACTACGTGTAGGAAAATGGAGAAAAATAAACGTCTAATAGTTGTGTTTACTGTGGTTACCAGTTCTGTCATGGCTTAGTTAAATGCGGCGACTGAAATTGAGCCTGCTGTTCATGTCCTTTCAATAGGGGCAGACTTACCACTTTCTTCTTTGAGTCCTTTTGCTCCAGGGCCATTTTGCGTAGCCTTACAAGTAATAACTGTTGTGCCCTGTGAGGGAAAATGGTTAAATCCAGGTTATTTACACCACCAATTCTGCATAATTTATATATGGTACTTATGGCTTACTTTTAAACATACTACGTTTCAAACCAGGCTAATACTTGTCTTTTAGAGCAATTGTCTCATTGGCCAGAATGAGAATACGGTCTAAAATTATACAGCAGTCAAATGAAGGCCTTATTGGTGTACCTGTTGTAGTTGGGCATGGTTCCTGCCTGCAGGGGGTTGGCTGTGTGTGGGTCCACCAGTGTACAGCGCCAATTGTATTTTCCATTGTGCTTTGTGTCTGTGACATGTATAATGTCATCACAGGACACACCCAGAGACGGCGGGTCATCGTGAGGCTCCAAGTTGAGATTGACACGCACGTAGAAGGAGTCAGCACCCACAAAGGTAGGTGACGAGATCTGGGCACACAGCTTGGCGTATGCTGAGGACAGGAAACAGCTAAATCTCATCTTTTTGACACATTAATAAACATTGCTTCACGTGTGTGATGGGGAAAGGTTTCAAGAATACAGCATTACTAGTCTCTTATCAAGAAAACAGACTCACCCTCTGGGTTGCTCTGGTGTTTGAGTGTTGAAGGCTCGGTCCACCACTGCAGAGAGAAGTGGGCCACCTCAGCAGTGCACTGGCTCAGCTGAACACTGGCCCCACCAAACAGGACCCGGTCGAGCTGGACAACATGGAGAGGAAACTGCACGTTATATACCAGCATTTCGTTCTTATGTCCATCTCCCCCCCCCCCCCACCTTTCTCGTGTTTTATTTAATTTTGCACTATTTGGAATCAAGGAGCTTGAAAAAAGAATTCACATCTGCACGGCAGAATAGTAAAAAAATGAATCCTCACATACGACTTATTCCCCATACAGACACGCACCTCCAGCAGCTCACTGCCCTCCTTCAGTCCGCATTGTTCAGCTGGAGAACCGGCTCTCACGTGGCTGACAAAGATCCCCGTTCCATTTCCTCCGACTATTGTAATATCATCAGCTAGACTGGCTTTTCTGTACTTTGGTGAGGTGGGGGGACTTGAAGATGGGGAGCGGGGGGGGTTCCTGAGAGATGGCAAGCATTGGCAGCAACAAGATGAGGATGGCGTGACATGTACATTTGACAAAGAGCAGTACAAGATTCTATTTACTTTATATAATCAAAATGTTAACTTTTCTGCTTGTTCTGTGCTCTAAGAAATTATTTTATTATATATTCACACCATGCTGTCTGTAATGTGAATATTGTCCCCTGACAGTATTAAACCCTTTCAAAACAGTTGAAGCTGATAGAAATGCTTTTTTGGCTGCATACTGAGGTTTCCTCAAACAAATCAACATCAGCGTATCAGCCATAAAAGCCAAATCCCTGAGGTTGTACCTGGGAACACTGGGGTTGGGTTGGTGTGAAGAGACTGCAGGCAGGTTGACCAGGTCAGGGGGGAAGGCATGAGAGTGTAGGGAGTTCCAGGAATCCCACAAAGAAGGTTCACTCTGCTCACCTGAAAACACTAGAGAGGCCCATAACTTACCTTCACAATGTCCTACATGCAAAGAAAGCGAGACCAGAACTACAGCCACGCTTTCTCTGGTTTGTTTTATAGTACTTTGATACCAAAGAAGCACAGACTTTAGGAGTGACTCGGCTGACAACATGACAGAATCAAATATACCTGTAATGTTATCATTCTCATCACTGCCACAGGATTCCAAGTCAAACCTTTTCACAGCAGAAAAAAGGGGTATTAATTAAATTAAATAAATAAGTGAGTTGGAACAGGCTGAAAATGTGTATTGGCAGAGTTATGTGGGGCTGATAAACTCACTCTGTGTTGAATCGTCGGTTGATGGAGTTCATACACGGAGGAAAGGGGAACGTGGAGAGACGATTTATTTCCTTTTCATTGTCTTCTGTCTGAGGGTAAATAAAAATTCACTTTCATTCTTTCTCTCTGTTTTTCTTCTTTCTTTTTCTGTGCTTGTTAACAGGCAGAGCTGTGATACTCACTGACGAAAAGAGATTCTCCTCTGAGTTGGAACGAGAATCTGTGAAGGAGCAGAAAGAATATTTAAACAAATAAAATATATCCTTATGAAAACAATTAAGTATTTTCCTGCATCAGTGCACACAACTTACCCTCCGAGTTTTCATTGGCTTGGCCTCTAGAGGGCGACTGTGGCACAGAAAAGAGGAGTAAATGTAGTATGACCTCACAGATAGTGAGAGGTATTGTGCAAGTACTAACATGCTACGGGTTGCATAAGAATCTACTACAATGTCTTATGCTATAGGCAATAATAAGATCCATGTCTAGCTGAAGAAATTAACTTTGCAGTCCAAAAGCTGCATTCCTCACATAATGAAACAACAAAAAAACGTGAGAAAACATGTTGCAGTCTCCAGAGCAGTTGAGTCCCGTGGAAATAAGCGACACAAAAAGGTAGCAGAGGTAGTTACACTACACGCACTGATTCTGATTTAAATTATGACTACGGTGATGGTGATTCGACTGGTATTGTGAATATGAGTAAAATAATAGGTATGGTAACCATGGAGACATAATGGCAGCCCTGACCTTTCGTGGCAGCATGCGGGTGTTATTGACCTGGTGTCTCAGGTCCAGGCCGAGGGAACAGCAGGGGCCGTAGCACTGGTCCTCACTGCACAGGGACAGGTGGGACTGGGGAGCAGACACAGGTAATACATGTAATACAATGTATAAACTGCTCTATGGATGCAGTGGAAAGACAGAGCTGCACTCCTAACATACTGCACTCACACAGTGCAGAAAGGGGCTGTTCTGCTCCACTTGCTCCCGGCTCCTCTCCCTCTCTTTCTCCATCTCCCTCTGCTGCTGCTCCATGTTGGCCTGCAGCTCTGCAATGCGTTTACGCAGGAGGTTTTTGTCCAGCAGACAGTCAGTGTATTCCAACTGCAGGCTGTCTCGACTATGCAGAGCCTGGTAAAAAGATGAAACAAGACAGAGACAAGAAGTTTGCATGCTGTTAAGACTAGTCTGCACTACATCTGCACCTGACTCAAGTGCAACACGTCTTAATGCCCTCTGTAAGATGGTTAGAGACTGTGTTGGGTAGGGCTACACGTGTGAGCCATGAGAGCCCCTCTATTCAGACTGACCTGGTCTCTCTCCTTTTCAAGTTCCATAATCTGGTTGAAATAGGACACACTCCTCTTCTGCTCAGTCTCCCAGTCCAGCTGGAAAGTTCTCACCTTCAGCTGCAGCTGCTCGCACTGCAACTCCAGCTACAAGTAAATTTAAATTTAGTAAATTTAACTTTTCAACAACCAATTCCAGTTAAAAATCTAGTCTTAAAGATGAACTGTTCACCTTGTCCCTGTGCTCCTCGGTGTTCTGTAGTTCCCCCTGTAGTCTGGTAATGATGTCACAGAGCTCCTGCCTCTGCTCTGCAGACTCCCTGCGGTCCTGCTGCAGGATGTCCATCAGAGCCTCGGGTAACAACAGAAACAAAATTTTTAGAGCATAGAATATGACACCTTTAGATACATCAATACAACAAGGATACAAAATGTTTGTCTTGAGGGACAGACTATGAGGAATAAGCATTGTAGCAGATTCTGACATTAAGAGAGACAGATTAAAAGGTGCTTTCAGGAGATAAACATTGTAGATTCAAATACATACCATGACTCCAGTGGCAGCAACTGAGTTCCTCATCGGAGTTCCTGTATTCTCTGCTTCCTGAACCTCAGTACGGTGCAGTAACTTTTCTGGTGGAGCAGGTGGTGAAGCGTTTACGCCATTAGAGAGCAAACTGTTTCTTTTTGCTGGCATTGTATTCCCTGAAGTATCGATTGTTTCTTTTTCTTCCTCCATCAACCTGGACCTTAGTTCCTCTACCTGTATGGAGAACAAACAAAGCAGACATAAAGACATACTGTGACATTTGAAAAGTATGCTTTTCCATTTCCATACATGGCATTTGTTATGCTGTTTTGAAACCATTGTTTAAAATGCAATGACATGGCTAATGGGCTCTTATTTATATATATAAAAATAAATAATAATAATAAATGACACACAAGCTTCTTGCACTATAACTAACAATACAGTACCGGAATATTACATAACATGTTGTATTCCATGAATCAAGGATTCGGGGATAAATAAAGTGTTTATTATACACAGTTAGAATACCTACTGAATTCCTATATTAGCAGGCACATTGCACGTAAGGAAAACAAGACCTGAGTGATCACCATTTTCTAAGAAATAATAACCACATACATTACTAGGTATTTGTACCTCAGCAGTCTGGTAGACATGTTGTGACAGCACATTAAATAAAAGCAGGGCTCATGACATCTACACAGCTGCTCACTTCAGTTCTTGTGTTGCAGATGCGTGCTAGCTGAAGCTGTTTCACCTGAACCGCCTGGGTCTGTATTATTTGCTGCCTTATCATTCCGTCAAACAAAACAATTAGTCTCCTAAAACATAAAAATAATCCTCTCTGTCTCTGTCTCTACATGTGACACGGCTTTGCAACACACTACTTCTGGCAAATAGAGACTGGTGTCAAATAAAAGTTTAACCTTAAAGTGTCGAGCACCAGGGATCAGGGGGGAAACAGTTGGGGGACTTGTGACAAGAAGATCACTATTATTAGAAAAATTCAACATTTCTGCAGCAACCGCTGCTTTTAGTCACCTGAGGAATGTTGTGGTAGAAAGGGAATGACTCATCCTCTCACTATCTGTATTTTTGATGAAAAAAACTTGGCTGTGGTGAAAACATACACTTGAACCCATCTGAGGTATATGAAGTTTAAACATAATATAAAAACAAACTGGAATTTACACAGTGTACAATTTCTGTTTTTATATATGCTGCTCCCAACCGACCTACCTGCCTTAGTAGTTCTCTCTCACGGCTGGAGGCCTTGCCTTGTTCCTCTAGGGCCCTGGAGTACTTCACAGCCTGCTCCAGGTGCCTGTCCTTCAGCTTGCCCAGCTCTCGACTGGCCGACTCCCAGTCCTGACGCAGCCTTGAGATCACAAATCATCCAGCGCCCTCATTCTCTTACTTTATTCTCATAGATTTTTGTGAAAAACAAACAAGATAAACAATGTGCTTTCTGTGACATTAAAGTGAATCAATCATGGATTCATTGTAGTTAAAATACTATTAATTGCAGGCAATCTCAAAAACCAGCTGGTAAGCCCTCTATAGAGGGACAGACAAAATGAGACGAACCTCTCTAGCTGCAGTCTGTCGTGTCGTAACTCCTGAGCTTTACGTTCAGCGCGGCTGCGTTCCTCCTCCGCCATCCGGCAGCGCTGAGACAGGCGTCGCTCACACACACGGCTGTTTCGAAGCTGCTCTCTCAGTTTGCGCACCTCCAGAAGCAGAAACTGGGTCAAACCCTCCGGACCTTCCTCATCTGGGGTGTAAAGGTCACGGGGGCTACTGGTTAATGTATGGACAGGGTAAACTCACATGCAGAGAGTCAGAGAGGCTTGTTTTAATATGTGAGGGTTGTCACATTCGTAAATATCTGGGTGCACTGAAAGCTTGTGTGTATACTTTGTGAAAGCAGACGTCAACATTTACCAAGAGAAACCAACTTTTCTTAGAAGATTTATACCTTTTTCTCAAGATCCAATACTGGCTCTACATCTTTGGATCTTTGTCTTAGAGACTATTAGTGCCAAACGTCTCAAAGCCTTTCATTATATTCTGTTTGTTTAACCTGATCTTCATTCTTTAATACACTTCTGAGCATTGTAATAACAAAGGAATGTGTGCTCAGCTCTGCAGAAAGCAAGTGATAACATTGAACACTGAGTTTCTGTCTTTAAAAGCAAGTCGTTAACCACTTTTAAGAGGTTGTATATCAGGTCTGTTCGCTGGCCATGTAACATTCAAATATAAACCATGGTCCGTTCTTTTAAGTTTGAATGTCATAGCTTTTAGTGTGTTTACTGTGTCCCAATCAAAAGAACCTTTTTACACCACCTCCCATGCAGATGCCCAGCCCACACAAGTGGGACCATGTCACTCTTTGAAAGTCAGATTTAAATCTTTGCATTTTGGGCCTGAAATATTGGTGACAAAATTCAAAGTATAGTGTCTAAAAAAGAAACCACTAACACAGTTAATAGTTAGCATTTCCAGTCAAATCAGATGTATTATGTAAATGTATTCAGTGAAATTCTTCAATAGTCTCGACAGAATGACAATGTCAATTTAAGGGTTGAGCCTAACTCGACTGTGGGACACGTAGTGAATCCACATCTCTGCCTGTAGAGAAATCCCTGCTTACCCAATATGAGGGAGCATCGTTGTGTGGGCTGTTTTCCAGTCAGCTGTGTGTACTGCTCTGGGTGGTAAAACTCCAGCGATTCCATGAAGGCTTGAAGTCCTCGCTGGCCCTGACCACGCAGAATGTCCAGCAAGCGACCTGTTCAATGAAAGGGAAAAATAAAGTCTGAGAAACTGGGGATAGTGTGGTACATTTATAATGCATTACATTTAGCAGACGCTTTTATCCAAAGCGACTTCCAAATAAGAGCTTTACATCAAGTGCATAGAATCATGATGGAAAACAACAAGATGTCTCATCAAACTTGTAAGGGCTGGTGATGAATCACAAGTGCTATAAGTAAGTACATTGCTGCCAATGGCAGAATCAAAAAGAGCATTAAATCTAAGAACAGATTATCTCAGTACATTATCAAATACAATACATTCAACTAAAAATACAATTCCATTATAATAAAGTCCAGTATGCTGTACTTTGTAGA
>JAVQJL010077503.1:0-39571 GCA_036024295.1 Nannoperca obscura
CACACACACACACACACACACACACACACACACACACACACACACACACACACACACACACACACACACACACACACACACACACAGGCTTGCTTATCCATAACCTGTCCTTCTGGCAGAAGGAGCGAAGCTACTTATAAATGCATTACACATTGGTCATGTCATTTCCTTTCAACACACACACACACACACACACACACTCCAACATAATGTTTTATGCAGAAAATAAGTGACTTTCTATTTCTATCAATATTATTATTATCCATCTCTGTGTGTCGATCTACCTTATTTTAGCTTCTAAGTTCCTTGGTATAAAAAGTAATTTAACAAATTCATTCTGCTGATGAGTAATTAGTAAAGTAATGCAATGTGTTAATCAGTGAGGAATATGGAAGTAATGCCTGGTGCACACTAGAGGGTTTTAAAAACGTGGGAGACCACAGCCATAGTGACAGATTTAACACATTTTTTATCTTTTAATCGTAAGAACGCACCCACCAGACGACTCGAGACGCAGGGCCACACACTTGGCGTTTATACTTCATGATTCCAGGGACTTGGGATCTCACAGAAACTTGTGTGACTTCCGAAAAAAACAAACATGGAGGCGGCAGTCATCGTCAGATGGTTGCACTTCTGTGTGCTATGTTTTGCAACAACCCCCCCCACCCAAAAAAATGTGAATGAAGTCATGGCTGAGGAATCGGCATGGCTATATATATATATATATATATATATATACTGAAGCACGAGGTGATGTCTGGAAACCCCTCACACAGATAATCTGCTCAGACCAGCCTTGAACTGAGAACACACCCACAAGAGGGGCATATCGGACTTTTACTGTACCTTAAGAAACAAGACCGAGACTCTTGAATCCTTCATCATCACATCTACATTGTTACTATAAATGCAAACAAACTAATTTGACGACGGGAACGTTTCATTTCAAATATCATAAGATTTTTGGTTTACGTGAGTGATTGTCTCAATGATGAAACACCAGATTACATTGAAAAGCATTTTTCCAGGAGTTTATTGGAAATCAAGCATATTCCCTGACCTCGATAACATAACTGTTGAAATTAATCATTTTCCAAACTTTCAACGAACCCTGCTATCACAACAGTAGTCGTGTCATTTAAAGAGCTCATGCACATGCTTCATAATCTGATTGGACTAACACTAATGATTTACCACAGCACGAGACTACCCGACATTAAAACACATAGGTTTATTTAGACCTTTAATAAAGATAGTTGACCGATCATGCTGCCAATATCAGCATTTGGGGTTGGTACAATTTTGCAAAGAGCATTTCTTTTTGCATCTTCCGAGGATATAAAATGTGCAGCTGCTGCTTCTTTTAAGACTCTCTGGTATTTCCCTTCCTGCTAAATAGGTCTGCAAACTGATTTTTTTTAAGTCTATGTCCAATTCACAATCCACACAGTGTTTAACAAAGGAGAGGATGTACTCAACTCCTTCACACAGATTTTTACCAAGTGCATTCTGTAAAGTGACTTCTATTAAAAATGAAGGACTTGTACAATTAGGGGCCTCAAACAGCTATTCATGGGTCCATAAGGCAGTTATCATTGGAGAGCAGGGTCAGTGTGTCTCCAGCATACTAATTCAAAAGCTGCATCTCTCACTCACACACACACACACACACACACACACACACACCATGGTCCAACACAATTCCTGTCGAACACACATCCTAAACAAACATCATTCTTGCTCTATGTTGCCCCATATCTCTCTGTCACACACACATTCATCTTGAGCAAACACCTTTTCTTCTTAGCCGCACAGACATAAATATGGCCTTACACCAAACACACACACACACACACACACACACACACACACACACACACACACACACACACACACACACACACACACACTCTACAGACTATTCTCAATTACCCATGCACTACATGTCTTTCTGTCACACACATACAGATTAAGTAAACATACAGAGGATTTTCAATCAGAAGCTAAACATCCTCACAGAGTTGAAGGGTTCTTGGTCTGCTGGTACACATGAGGTCTCATACTTTCTTCAACAATGATGGAATGAGTCACTTTGTTTTTTGGTGATACACAATACAAACAGGTGAACAGAGAATACAGCTGAACACAACTAATGCGTCACTAAGACACTGCATCACATCGCATCACATCAGTGAGACACTACAACACAATGGTAAGACTAATGGCAACAAACAGTACAGGTTGGGACAGAGGTATGAGATACACTAGGTGCATTTGGGAATGAATGAGATGGTGTGTGTGTGTGTGTGTGTGTGTGTGTGTGTGTGCGTCCCCTGACAGTGGAGTAGTCATTATTTGTTGTGGAAGTAGCTGCAGAGTGAGCGCTCCTTGCCTTCACAATGCTCTCCGGGGTGAAATCATTCCCACAGCTGCAGACCCAGACCCTGAGTGAGACTTAGCCTCTGGCTTTAGTTAGTTAGACATCTTGTGTCTGCAAGAAATGTTGTTGCATATCTTATTATTATTATCATTATCATTATTATTATTATTATTTGATGATGATGATGATAATACTGATTGAAGAAGGTTGGGAACCCAGAATAATGGAAACCCCCCAAGAAACAGTGAGAGAAAACCAGGTCAGAGAAGAAAAAGGTTATGTTTTGCCATGCATGAGGACTGAGTCTTGGGCAGGCCGAGGACGAGCAGGAAATAGAAAACTATAGTGTGGTATCATGTGTTGTGGCGAGTGGGACTGCAGCGCTTCAGGCCGTTAAGGATTGGAAACCAGATTTTGCTGCCTTATTCTTAATGGTGGTTAAGAATGCGTTCCAGTAAAATACTGTTCCACTGAGTCGTGTTTGTGTTGGTTCTGGATTTCACAGGAAGTTACATGATTCTGAAAGTGATCCGTCACCTCATGTGCAGAGTTGTGGGGTAAGAGCGATGCGGCAGCACAGCATGTGCGTAAGTCGTTCAGCAACTTGGTGCCAAAAGTAATTAATAGTTGGACAGTGCCAGGTGCCATGCAGGTAAGTGGCTACTGTGTTATGTGAGCAAACAGCAGTGTGTGCACCTATCTGATTCCTTAAGTCTCATTTTAAACAGCCTTTCCTCTGTGTAGTATGTAGTGTGTTCTAAGTAAAAACTTCCACCGTATAACATGTAAGTTAGAGCTTCTAGCAAGTTCTTGTACCATATATCGATCCAGAAGTCTGCACTGATGCTGTTATCGAGATCTTGTTGCCTTGTGTTTTGTACAGTTGTCTTTGTTAAGGATTATGTTTACGTTACACTACTAGCCTTGATGTTAACTTTGAAGAGTAAGGTCAGTTTCAGTTGTAAAAACAATATATTCCCAATGCTGAACTTCAGGATCAGACGCTGGAATGGTAAATGTTTTATGGTGAAAGACGTGCTCCAGGTGCATGATGGCTTTTTCTCTCCACAAGGTGAGATTCTGAGGGGTTTTCTGTTCACAGACAAATCTAGATTGCTCCAAATGCATGTGCAAAGGGAAGGTTTGCGTTTGGACTTTGTAATTGAAAGCGTTTTCCACCAAGCTTGTTATGTTTTAATAAAACAGCATTGTTTCTAAGGTCTGTTGGGGAGTAAATCAATTCAACTGTTCCTGTAAAAGCAGCACAACGAGGAACATATCCACCTTTTTAATTTCAAGTAACCATCAATGCAACGCCATCAATACCACTACAGTCCTCTGTTTCAGAAGTATTATTCACACTGCATGAAGTATGTGCACGACCAAACAATACATCCACTATCATTCCAAAACGATGAATCTGCTGGTTTTAAAGCCTCCCCTCTTCTGGTGTCAGGCTTTCCATCAGATTTTGGAACCTGGCTGCAGGGATTTGCTCCCATTCAGCCACAGGAGAATGAATAAGGCCGGTCACTGATGTTGGGGGATAAGGCCTGGCTCGCAGTCAGCTTTCCAGTTCATCCTAAAAGTATTGGATGGGGTTGAGGTGGGAGCTCTGCGCAGCCAAGTCCTTCCACACTAAGCTCAGGAAACGACATTTCTTTATGGACCTGCCTTTGTGCACAATAGCACTGTAGCGTTGAAAGAGGCAAGACTCCACACAAACTGTAACAAAGTACTGCTTCAACTTTCAACTGGTTTTCACTCAGATTGCAAGTCGCAACACACTGAGGTTGGGATGATTACAGCAAGCACAACATGTTTCACTGTACACATGTTGTTGCCATGTTGTTGCCTGTTGTTGTGACTTCAATGAATGATGAACCCATCCTTTAAGTTCAAATGAGGAAATGTACTTTTGTTGTTTTACTGATCATTTTATCAGATATTCTGGTGTTTATTTTAAACAAACACATGTTTTGTTTGTTGCTTTTACAAATATTGTAAAATAAGAACATCTTTAAATTAACTAATTTCATGAAACAAAATGCCACAACACAAAATTTGTACAATCTTGTCCTGAGCAGTTCATGACAGTAACCACAAACACAGTGTCAAGAATAAAGTACTGATGTAGAAACAACTCTGGCTCTCTCTCACCCGTACCATTGTCAGCACCACTCCTCCTCAGCTGCACACACATTCACATATGCGCACGCCCGCACGTGCACACTGTAGCTGACCAACATCATCACTGTCTGCCTCCTGCGTTCATGCTGCAGGACCAACACGCAGCATCCCTCTCTCTCTCGCTCTCTCTCTCTCTCTCTCTCTCTCTCTCTCTGTCTCTCACACACACACACACACACGCGCGCGCGCACCCTGACCTGCCAGCATCAGAAGCCTCGCGCAATCACTGCTGAAACGGCGGAACAAACCGGTGGTGACACGTGTGCGCACAGCGCGCGGCTGCAACAGACCAAGCGTGTCCACGCACACACAGGCCACACACGCGCACACACATACACACACCATTACCAAAGCTGCAGGTGCTTCTCAATCAGCCAGCAAGCAATCAGCAAGAAAACGCGCGCGCACACACTTTCAGTGATCCAGAAAACTCAAAACACATGAAGCAGAAACTGCAGAGACTCAAAGTGTCTCCACAAACAAACTGCTCACGTTTCAGCAGCAACAGTCCCACATCAGCGTGAAAACACACGCACGCACGCGCAAACACACGCGCACATATATTTGTTTTGCCTTCCTACCTTCCTCGTGCATCCGCTGCAGACAGAAAGTGAGGTTCCTCCGCCAACCCGGCATGGTGATGAAGGAGAGGGGGAAGAGGAGGAGAGGTCTAGATGAGGAGGAGGGTGAGGGTGATGCTGATGGTGATGATGAAGAGGAATGATGATGAGGACAGTGGATGCTGTCCGGTGGAGGTGATGGCACGCAGGCGGCAAAAATAACGATCCCCCCTGTTTCTTCTTGTTCTTCTCTTCTCCTTCTACTCTTCTCCTTCTTTCTTCCTCCTCTGTTTCTCCCCCGGTGTCTCTATCGGTACACGGTGAGCAGCGGCTGCTCTCTCCGGTAACGACCCCGCTGACAGTCCGTGTGACAGTCGGTCCCGCTGCGGCACCAATGGTCTCTCTCTCTCTCTCTCTCTCTCTGTGTCTCTCTCTTACTCTCTCACTCTCCGCTAACAGAGTCCAGTCACCTCTCTCTCTTTCATTCTTTCTGTCTGTCTCTCTGTATTTGCCTCTGTGTGTGTGTCACCCCCTCTCTCTCTCTCTCTCTCTCTCTCTCTCTGTCTCTCTCTCTCTCTCTCTCTCTCTCTCTCTCTCTCTCTCTGGCTCTCTGCACTTTATTTTCTTTAATTTACTCCGTCTCTCCTTGTCCCTTACTATTGTGTCTCCTTGTCCCTTACTATCGTGTCTCCTTGCTGCACTCTCTGTATCCAATCATCTCCCCTCTCTGAGTTCATTCTCAGTTGAAATCAAGACAAAATATTTTATTTCCAAGGCAATTTACAAAAATACAGTTTGGTGCTTTTATTAGTATTTAGCAAGGACACATGCACTTCTATACCGAGGACTGAGCCAATATGAACACATATCACAGCATGCTCATTAACTCCTTAACAAGCAACAGCTGCTGCCACTGATTAACTCATTCTGTGCTGCCACTTTGTTCTAAATCTAGTGGAGAAGTCTCAAATGTGTCAAACATCTCTAAGACATCCAGAATGTGATGCAATAAAAAATATGAAGCGTTTGGTTTTATATTTAACTCAGTGTAAACATGATCAATATATATTATTACACTGCAATTAGCATTCTTATTCTTATATTAATATTAACATCATGACCATTACCACATCTATTACTTTACATCGCTGTGTAGATCAGTACACTGTACACTGTTTCCATCCCATCGTCTCCTGGTGCCGCTCGTGGTGGGAATGTGAGATAACTTTGTGATGATATGGCGAATTGAAAACGGAACGTTAAGGTGGACACCGCACGCCCACACAGGTGTTGTGAGTTGCTCTGATTAGACCTCTGCTCAGGTTGAAGTGAGTTCACCAAACTTCCTGTAATAATGGCTCATATTCACAGCAGACGAGCAGGTGTAATTGATGCCGGCTGCATTCCATTTAAATCAGCTCATTAGCCTGTGTTACTGGGACACTTGATGAAACGGAGCCATTGTTAAATAGATTGGTATCACCTGTGCTTTTCACACTGCCCCAACTCAAAATGTGTCCCGATGGTGTCTCACCCACACAAGTGGAACAGGAGTTAGTGGGAGTGTCGGGGAGGTGTCAGTCAGTCCGTGTGTAGGTGCCCACACAGTCCTGAGAGGAGGTCTAATCAGGCAAAGCACGGCTGGTGAAAACACCTGTGTGGGTGGACCATGGCTGTGTAATCAGTTGGTTGCATGCAAATGACAGTGCCAGGTGTATTTAATGTCCTGGCAACTGTATTTTAAGCATTTAAACAAAGTGCAATTTGGTCTTCACATACAGCCATGCTTCATTTTAATAGACTGTATATTATTAAAGTCGAGATGCAATTTAAAATGCCTTTCTAACCCTTTTAGATCCCGTCCCTGGGCATTTTGTGCTGGGCAAGTGTGTGTGCTTACGTAAGCTTAAACTAACCACCTGAATTAATGACATCCACCCATACTGTTATATTCACAACAAAAATTATTATTATTATTCTAAAACTGGGAATGCATACCCCACACTTTTTAAAAGGTGTTTTGGTGTATCAGCACTCCCACACATGCAACTACACTAATATGAAAACACATATACATGGGACATTTTTCCATATTACTGTATTAGACTACCTGTTGCCTGTTGACAGACGTTACTCAGAACTCATTTCGAGTCACGTCATGGTGTGTTGCCTCAGCCCACTGCTGGACCTCCATCTTAATACCCAACACATTCAGCGAATGACAGTAAAACCACAGGGTGATGTGTACAGCTGACGCTACGCCAAGCGGCCTCGACTCTTCCCATGTGATGAAAGCGAGGTGCTGTTGACTGTGTGTAATGTGCGACGGCAGCAGCTGTCAGAGTTCCTGCACAAATGTCACCAAGACAAATTTCTGATGTCGTCTCTTAAAATCTAATTAAATGGATGCATGGTGTGGGCACTGAGTAAAGACATTCTACTTTGTTTGCCCATCAATGATTAGGGGGGAATACAGGACACACCATTCACAACTATACTTAATACTTCAGTACGTTTTGGCAGGAGCAAAAGCAAAAGTTGCACCTACTGCTAGGTTCAGAAGGCCGTCATCATCTGCTCACAGGGTTGTTCAGTTCTGTCCCGGCCCTCAGCGCCTCACATTCACACACTTAGATTTAGGCAACAAAATTAGATGGTACGGGTTAAAATAAGTTTGTTATGTGATGTATCATTATGTAAAATTTGAAACGACTTCGAAGTTGACTTTTGGGTTCACACAGGACACGAGCCCTGGTCTCCTGGGTGAAAGTTCTGGGTTTGTTAGACACATCCACCCACATCAGCTTCGCCCTCACATGGACCTTGTTGCTCTTTATACTTTATCGCCTGAACACGCTGCATTGGCTCAATGAAATAAATGGGTGATAACAGACTTTTAAACACACATATTTGGGACAGATGTGTGATTAAAACACCTATTAAAAGGCCTGAAAACAGTCAAATCTGCTGTACCAACAGACGCGTTAAGGTGGTGTGAGGTGGTGCTTGTCAGATGGTCGAACCCACAGATGTCAGATATTAGAAATGGGGGGTGGGGGGGCTTGACAAACAGACAGGCATGCAGAGGTGAGAAAGTATGCTGCATTAGAGCTCTCTCTTGTCACTACTGTGTACAACTGAGTGCAGCCATGGATGTGAGAGACTGTTGGAAAGTGTGCCCTTTCTATGAACACATGATGTTCACCCTTCCTTTGAGTGTTGCCTTTGAAACAGGTAAACAGCCTTTAGACGTGGTCAGACGACATTTTGTATGCACTGGTTTTGTTTCAAGGATATTTAATATTTCACGTCTCTGTGGAGCTTTAGTGAACATCGGAGATGAGGGGGTGGAAGGAGCTCTTCTTCATTTGCTGTCTGAGGGAGTGTTCACTAGTACAAGCTGAACTGCCCTGAGGTGTAGGAAGAGCAGATTAGGCTACACATTTCCCCGTCAGTGTCTTCAGCTGTGGGCTTATCTACCTCTGAGCTGTATTGACCACAGGGTGCAGTGCAGAGTCTGTGTGAAGAGCTCAGCTCGATGCTGATACGTCATCATGTACTTTGTGTAATTCATAAACAACTGTTATGTTAAGTCAACGTCGTTTCATTCTTGAGCTTGGAAATAGCAATTTGACGTAGGATTCTCATCACATGATCAACTTGTCTGTGTTTCCCAGTGCTTGGACACAAACACAGCAAGGACTTTAATACACACGCTTTCACAATTTCCACCAGATGAGTTGTGGTTCTTGAACTAGTTCAGGGTTCTTGGAACCTTGGTGCTATCTAACAAACCAACAATGGATGCATCAGCAGCGGAGGACGGAATAGTAACAATGAGGGCGGATCGCATTGATTACATGCAAGCTTTTGTTCTGTTATAACAGATATTTGTTTTTATCCAAGAACAAGCATGGACCAACAACAATGACCAGAAGACATAGAAGACTAGACCATAGACAATTGTTGCTTACTCCATCCTCTCTTTACAACCTTTAGAATAGGACACGCCCACTGATGGCAGTTTGCACTTCATTTTTTGGTTCCAGCTGGAATTAGCTTACGGTAACCATCAGTGAAGAAAGCAGCGGGCGAAGACAGACAGCCTCACCATAGACTGACGCACGGGAATTCACATCAAATTCCATTTCCTTTCATTCATGGAGGTGAAGTCTTAATCACTGATGATCGTTTTGTTTGCTGTAGAACTCATTTCTTCTCCATCACTTTTAGCTAACTCCATAGTGGCTAATTAGTTTAGCAAAGCTGGAAATAAACTAATGTATTTCTGAAATAACCTAACTTTATTTGTTCTTTTTTTTTTCACGTAAATTATGTTAGCTTCCTTTTGACTTTTCCTGTAGCGCCATGTTTAGTGCTGATCCGCAAATATTTTCATGTTGCCACACTAAACTAAGCTGTTGAACATGGCAAACATCATACCTGCTGCATCACTGTGAGCAAGTTGATGTTAGCATTTAGCTCAAAGCACCATTGTGCCTAAGTACAGCCTCAAGGAGCCGCTAGCATGTCTGTAGACATGGAAGTCTGTAGACTGTAGACATGCAGCATGGCGTCTCAGATCGAATACTGCTGTTGTGCACTTATCAGATATGAAGATCGTAACCTTTCACCGCTTCTTCTTCTTCTTCCAGCAGATTCCAAACGGGTGGAGCATTATTGCCAATATTTTACCACATTTATCTCACGCCAAAATGTATGCCAGCTCTTTTGCGCACTCAACTTCAACTGCCCTTCTGCTACGTAGCCAACATGGCGACCATTGAGTGCAGAAAAGTGTAAGTACGTGATCTGAAACACAGCTTTAGTCTTGTTGTTTTAAGCTGCATAGACCACCACAGGACACTACAACTGCACTGAAACCCAGAGTCAGCAGCTCATACAGGCAGAAACACATTGCAGGTCAACATCTTTTTCATGGTCGGACACATAACAACTAAAATAAACAAATAAAGTAACATGTAGCTGAATATATAATTAAAACATCTGGAAAATGAAAAGATCGGAATTCTGCATTAACCATGTGATTAAACCCCAACTTATAATAAAAATGTAAACTGTAAATAAATTCTTGTCCAGTTGTGGACAAGTGATTTTGACACACAACCTCCCACAGACGCTGCATGAAACTGTGAGGAATGTTTGGAGGAGGATTGTGACCTCTTGTGGTCCTGTAGCAGAGGTGCAGTTGCAATGTGTCCCTCTGCAATGTACAGTAACTGATTCGGCCTACCTGCATTACAAACTGCTGACTTCACCAAATTAACACACATACACATGCGCACACTCTAAAAACACCTCCTTACTGCAGTGTTCACTCTAAACTCTATACATAATTTCACTCATACATCCTCATCCTCTCTCTCTCTCTCTCTCTCTTACACTCACATGCACACTCCCTCTATCTAGCTCTGTCTGTCCAGTAGCTGCCCAATGACCAGATGTTACGCAAAGGACAAATTAAAACTAGAGGAGAACTTTGATGGTGCAGTCTGTAGAGCTGAAATTACAACACACACACACACACACACACACACACTGCAGTACTGTCTTTCACAAACATGCACGTATCACCATGTTGTCTCTGTTATCTTACAAAAGACAAATGGACACATATTGGACACATATTGCTCAGGAAGGAGATAAGAAAAGATCACACGAGACAATACAACATGTAATTACAGTGAGACAATGTGCAGGTCAGTAGAAGTGTACAGAACTATACAGCAAAGATGCAGGGAGGGCAAAAACACTTCACAAAGTAATGGAACAGATTTTTTTTTCAGTTCAACTTTTCCCACATTGAACGTGCCATGTTGCAAAAAATAAAAACGCTTAGGATTATTTCAGCAGCTGCAGCACTGTGATAAGCTGGAAAAGCTGAAGTGTGCTTCTTTCTTACAATAAAACAGGCTGTGATTTAATATTTTGCAATTGGGTGGCTTTTTGAACCATGACCTTTTTGTACCAGGACTACCAGGAGGTACCTCGTCATTTACATCCTCAGTATTAGCTCTCTGAGGCATCTTTAGCTGATGATAATTCCATTTGTCTCTTCATATTGTTTCTATTGCTGGGAAGAAGGCATTTACTCCTTACACTGTTTCGATGGATAGCTGATCTAGCTGGGACAGCTCTACCTGAGCTGTACACCTCTATAGGCAGGGGGGGGGGGGGGGGGGTCTGATCTGGCTCATCTACATCCGTAGAAAAAGAATGAAAAGGAGGAGGCTTGTGGCTGACGCGTTGCTGTGGAGGGGAGTTCCACACGTGACTGACTTGATGCTCTCCTTCAGCCGGAGGTAAAGAGCGAGCAGAGGAGGGCGGAGAGGAGAAGCACTGCGTGGATCTGTGGTTTAGACCAAAACCAGCGCCGACATCGTAATTAACCATCCTCGACCTGCAGACTCAGCCTCCACCCCTCGTCTCCGGCCGGTTGTGTTACCCCCCGTGTTTTGGATGTGTCGGCCGGCCGCAGCGGTGTTCGCGGTGCTGACCGCCGCTCTCTGTTGCGCTCCGCTCCTGTGCGCGGCGGGGAGAAGCCACCAGCTCAACTACCGACCGGTCATTGGTAAGATTCAGCCGCATGGACGCGTGTTGGTCCCGGTCCTCGCGGAGAGACGTCGGGTTATAACAACTACTGTGATTCTCATCGAGAATGTTCGAGAATCGGTCTCCGCTGTGTTGTGCGTGTGTGTAGTGCGTGTGCTGAGGCTACTATTATTACATAATACTAATAGTATTATTGCATATTACAATGCATATTTTATAATATCTTCTACGTTGGGCTGTGTTTCTTCCGGATGTGATGCTGTTTGTGTGTGTTTGTGAGTGTTTGTGTGTGTGTGTGTGTGTGTGCATGTGCAGATACAGAGACACTTGAAATCTAATTAGAAGCGTTAATTAGGCTGTAAGATGGATCGATTATTACCGACATTCAATAAATAAACGTGTTCGAACACAGAAGTGATTTTATGAAATTATATTTGAATTATATGTAGTAGAAGTATCTCCATGAGATTCAGGCCTTGTGCTGACGACAAGAGGGGGCAGAGGAAGAGATGAATGAATGGATGGTGATGATGTGAATGGATGAAAGGCTGCTGGAGAATCAGGTATGCTTTATTTGTCTTTCCACTGAGTTCGTCTGATGAGAATGAGAGAGAACTGTTCCTGTTCTTTCACAGACTATCAGAAAAGAAAAAGAACATGAATAATCACCGGCAGTGACACTTAATACTTAATATACCTTTAACACCTCACTTGTCACTGAAGCTGTGAGGTTTTCAGAGGAAACAAGATGTTCAGCTGTATGTTACAGATTAGAAAGACAGAACTATGACAACACATCTTGTTGTCTTGAGCAAACCTGCTGCAGTCATTGTGGTCAGACCTCAGTCTATGTTTCCACGCCGAGGCCATGACTCATGACCAGTGGTTATGTGTGAAGTAGAAGGGGTATTTGCATTGCAGTCTCTTGTTGTTCAGGCTTGTTTGGCAGCAGGTTATAAATTATTATTTAAATTTAAAATAAGGAAATTAGACACAGAAAAATCCACTCAAATCTCTGTTCTTCTGTTTCGAAGCAGATTAAACGTCTGCAAACTTCATCTATGATTGACAGTGTTACTGTCCAAGGAATCGAAACTACCTTTGAATCTGTGTGTTCATGTTTGATGAAATAGTTCCTAATGTAAAGAATCACATAGTGTTAACTTCATCATGTATGTTTGAGTATGTGTTGTTCCCATGTTTGTGTCAAACATCACAACATCAAACATTTTCTGCAGGATATTTGAAAAACGTTCATCCTCAGAAAAACATGATATCACAAAAGTGTAGTTTTGGTATCAAAAGCAAACCTCAGTGATGGAACCAGGAAGTTTAGGCTCAGCACTCGGTGTCCTTCATTTCCCATCTGTCTTGCTTTGCGCATATCATTTCATTTTCACTTGCATTCCTTTGATTTGGTGGCTGTGAGTTTGTGCTGTTTTGTGATACACATGATTAATGATAACGTAACAGAAACCTTTCTGGACAACCCCCCCAAAAACTAAAGGAAGCATAAACATTTTCACAAGAATGAACAAGCCAGTACGTGTAGGAAACTTGATCTCAAGTCTGTAGATTTCTATCTTGTCAAAACACGTTAGTCTCCTCCTCTTTTTTGTGTTTTTTAGTGCATATGTCTATACAGTATCTGTTTACCTGTTTGTGTTATCTGTTCCAAGGTGTGCTGGCACAGGAAAACCTTCCTGAAGACCAGTTTGCTCGTGGCTCCTCTTACATCGCTGCCTCCTATGTCAAATATCTGGAGGCAGCCGGAGCAAGGGTTGTACCCATCAGGTAAAGCATTCAGGTCTGACCTGTTGTACGGAGCCCTGACAAAACTTGTTTAGTCCCTTTTGAAAAAGCTAAAAAAAATGCATACCATAAATACTATCCAGAAACTACAACAGACAAACAGTAGAGCAATAACTACTCATTTAATCTGCCCTAATCAATATCTTCATAATACAGTGGGTCAACTGACTGGGATTGGAAAGATCTAATGCACAAAGCTGTTGTAATATAACATACTTGTTTCTTGGTGAGCTACCTTAAGACCAGACCACCTTAGGGTTTATAATGATCAGTAGAACTTGTTATTTTATATGTCACATTTTCAGTGGGACTTTCCTTTATAGAAGTCCTTCTAGAAAATTACTAAAAGAGCTATAATTCCTACTGTGATCACCCGTTACACTGTGTTCTGCACCTGACTCACAGCAGTGTCAGTCATGGTGCTGGATGTGGGTGGAGCCTGTGCAAGTTAGAGGGACGTCCCTATATGATCGCTGACGACAGTGTGTTGAATTATATTTCCTCATAGTTTAGTATTCATTTTTCAATAACACGATGAATGTATTGGAGGTTTTTCTGGTGATTATGAGTGATGCTGCTGTCTGATTGCACACCATGAGGACAGCACTGGCTCTGTGGGATAGATTTATGTGGTTGTAGTAATGTTGAGAGGGAACTTCCTACTGTAAAAATGTGACATTCAGAGCACAGTACACAGCTGAAAACTAAACATTTGTTGTCCATTTTGACTCTTATTAAAGTGGTAAATGACTGCATTTATATAGCTTTTATATCTAATGTGTTTCATAATTCTCGTTGACTGATTCAGTGGCCATACACGGTGCTGGTCTTTCCAGTGTGAGTGTCCAGCACAGGCATGAAAAGCTAGCAGTAAGCTTCAAGAGGAAAGAAAGCATGATGTATACTTTCAGACCATAATAAACATCTAGCTCATCAGCAGAAGTGTTTATTCTTTACTTGTCACATTTTCAGTGGGACTTCTTTTATAGAAATCCTGCTAGAAAATTACTAAAAGAGCTGTAGTTCCTGTTTCCCTTCTTGTCAAACTGCGATCCCCACCTGGCTTCCAGTAGTTTCAGTCATGGTGCATGTGGTTGCATGTGGGTGGAGCCTGTGCAGATGAGAGGTGTATCACTATATCAGTAGCTGACTACAGCATGTTGAATTACGTTACATCCGCTGCTCACAGTGTTTGACTTTATATGTTTGACCTCTTTGTTTTGAATGAGACAATAGGTATATTTGACGTAATTATAAAAAAAGGCTATCTTGGCTCACAACACCTCAGTGCTCTTGCTCATAATAAGAATTATCTTCATGCACACATGGGATGTGTAGACATTTATCGGCTGAGTGATTAATAATGTATTTGATTGTCTTGTCTTGATTGATAGTTAATGGTTTTAACTATTTGTGTGCCTTTTTCTCCCATTTGTGTTCACAGAATCAATCGCACAGTGGAAGAATATACAAAGATATTCTACTCAATAAATGGGTGAGTTGAACAGCGTTCTCATGTGGTCTCCTTTGTTCAGCTCTCTATATGATGTACTGTCTAACCACCTAATAGTTGCACTACTTGTCTGTCTGGTTCTTGCTTTCTTTTGTATTACAGGGTTTCAATACATTGGCTGTATATACACAAAATGTTTGGATTCAGAAAATAATAAAGATAGGAAGTGACGATAAAAACATTGTAATGGCTTGAACTGGTACGTTTAGCTCTATTACAGGACAGCTGTTGATCCTACATCTGGTCAGCGGCTCCAAATGGCAGGACGTGTAAAAGCTGTAGAGAACTATCAGCCACTGTTGGCTGTATGTAAGATTTGCTAGCAGCGTTTCCCAGCATGGAGCCGGAATGACTAACGTGGAAGTGTCTCCTCAGGCTGCTGCTGCCAGGAGGAGATGTAGATATTCAGACCTCGGAGTTCAGTCGAGCCGCCAAGATCTTTTACGACTTGGCTCTGAAGGTAAGACCTTCGACATGTACAACTGACATGAAGTGACATCTCAGGAAGACAATGAAAGAGATTAAAGGGTCATTTTCCTCTCATTACAGGGTTACATTACATTTTTCAAGTAAACAACAGACACAAACCAAACATTTTTCTGATTATTCCAACAGCACATGGATGCAGGGTCAGACTGTTGAAGCCTCCTATCAGCCTCAGTTGTACTTGGTGTGAATGTGTGCAGCTGTTTTGAATGAATGAGCGAACAGGAAGTGAACTAGTGACTAGGAAACATTCTGTGTATAAAGTCCTTCTGAGAATTAAAGGTTATCACTTAGAACATGGCATTATACCTTCCTTATTGTTACCTTCTCTTTCCTCTGCAGGCCAACGATGCTGGGGACTACTTCTCTATCTGGGGAACCTGCCAGGGCTTCCAGCAGCTGTCTGTCCTCACAGCCAACAAAAACCTGCTCACCCTCACTGACACCAAGGCTGTGGCTCTGCCTCTCACTCTCACACCAGGTATTCAGGAGCGTCACGTCGTTAAGCTGAGCTCTGCTTTTCTCCTGTTCTCTGCTTTGCTTGCCTGTCTACTCAGATGGGATACATGTGTCAGATTACAGTCCTCCTCTTGATTGGTTTATACCTTCTAGGGTTAAGGATTACTTGACAAACAAAAACAGAGTTGATGGGTTAACAACCAGTTAAATGTGTAAAACAAGGCCACTGGCTGCAAGGTGGAGTTTAAAGTAATGTTTAAGACATGGAAACAAATCATCACAAGAATATTTCAGATGGATTACTATTACATTTTCAGTTTAAGCTAACACAGTATATTTGACACATTATTGTAGTAGACTAAAAGAACTCAGAAACAAACAATGTATGGCATATTTCTAAAGGTGTGTTGCTGTCAGATTGTGATCTCTACATGATTCACACCACCATCAGTCGTGGTGTTAGATAGGACATATGGGCAGATCCCGTGCAAATGAAATGGCTCATCTTACAATATCTACTATCTCTACAATAGAGCCTACACACTGAACAAAAATAAAAACGCAATACTTTTTCTATGTACACAAAAGGTCTATTTCTTTCAAACATTGTTCACAAAAGAGACTGAATTGGTGTCAGGGAGAACTTCTCCTTTGCCGAGATAATCCATCCTCCTCACGGGTGTGGCATATCAAGATGCTGATTAGACAGCATGATTATTGCACAGGTGTTCCTTAGGCTGGATACAATCAAAGGCCACTCTAAAATGTGCATGTTTTATCAGACAGCACGATGCCATAAGCTGTCTCCAAAGGCGTTTCAAGCCACAATGTTTGACTGAATCACTTGTCAGTTACTTTTTCATTTACCAGCAGTGTTCTATGTGAATCTCCATATATTATAATTGAATAAACCCAACATTTTAGTTTTTGACATTCAGTGTGGGATTCCCTTTATGGGCATCCTCCTAGAAAATTCCTATAAGAGCAAATATTCCTGATGAGCTCACTTCTGCTGTTGAGATCCCTTTCAGACTCACAGCAACATCACCCATGGTGCTCAATGTGGGACAATATGGGTGGCTCCCATGTAAATGAGAATGTCATTTTAATGTATTTTATGAGAATTCAAATGCTCGTATGGTTAAATAATAGTTGCTAACCAAATGGTTTACAATAACATCCTAATTCTGCCACTTTTGATTGTGATTGAGATTGACCCACAGCAGTGGCACTGATGGTGCTCAATGTTAGCGGATCCCATGCAAATGAGACAGAACATTTGCTCTCAGTAGCACAGCAGTCTATTATGAAAGAGTCATTTTGAGTTCCACTAGCATCAGTATAGTTGATCACATATTATACTTGTTACATTTAAGGAGTATTTTAATTCTGTTTTAAACAACATTTTCTAAAGAACTCTAAGAGTAAATGTTCCTTCCTCTCTACTCTGTTGTGTGAACTCCTTGTCTGATCCTCCTGCTTCGCCTCATATCTGTGCCTGCCCTTTAGCGGCGCAGTCCAGCCGCCTGTTTCGGGGTTTTCCCAAAGATCTGCTGCAGGCCCTGGCTGAAGAAAACATCACTTCCAACTTCCACAGCTGGAGTCTGTCCATGCAGGTATTTTCTTTTGTTTCCCCCACTCTTTCTGCCTCCTCCTGGAAGCATGAAAACCTTCTGTCATGGTTGGAGTCTCTTGGTGTTTTTTTCTGTTCCACTTCTAAGTATTTGATAGAAGTCCTGATCTTTGGTTTACTCGACCAATATCTTACCAGAAGTAGTAGAAATTAAAGTGATAGAAGACATGACCTACAGCAACTGATCCCATCTGTGCCTTGATATCTGCTTCCAGTGCTCTCTGTTATTATCTTTAATACTTCATTTTAAGTTGCCCTCAACAGCAGCCCATACTACTATTATTGGTCATCAGGGGGCGTGGTGGCCAAGTGGGAAGGCGTTGGTCTCGTAAACCAAAGATCATGGGTTCAACCCCCATCCATGCCTTTATATGTACTTCTATCAAGTTTATTTAGTGACTTCAATCTAAGCTGTGCACTCAACAGAAGCCCATTTCGGCATTTCCTCCGGGATCCTCAACTGTCACGTGTTATTTACTTGAATATTATCAACTCAATATTTGAGTAAACAACACTCAGCAGATGTGTGCTACAGCAGGGCACGGAGGCCAAGTGGAAAGGTGTTGGTCGCGTAAACCAAAGATCATGGGTTCAAGCCTCTATATTTGATAAAGAGGTTTTAAAGCAACTTTCATTATCTACACCAACCTCCTTGCGTGCTCTTCAGAGTTTGGTGAATATGTTTAATGTTTTTTGTGCCTTGATACGTTGCACCTCTATTAAGTTTAACACACCATTAAATGGTATTTAGTAACTACAAGTTAGTGGTTTAGTAAGTTGTGCAACACAAACCTATTTTTGAATATTGATTAATTTAAACCTTTGTCTTTGAACCAACAGAACTACAGCCGAAATGCTAAGCTGAAGAGGTTTTACAAGGTCCTGTCCACTAACAATGATGGGAAGAAAGAATTCATCTCTACCATGGAAGGTATCATCGTTCGTGTTGTTCACTACACAATTACAATCATACAAATAGCAAAGTACTTTACATGCAGCGTTCACAACAGTCCACCAGATGGCACAATCACTTAATAACTGAACTGGTGTTGTTGATCATTGTAACAAGAGTGATGCAGATTATTCAGATGCAGGTGATATTGGGAAATGAAGGGATGAAACATTGATGGTTCTGTTTGAACATGTTTTTTCTAAAGTTGTTGGGGTTTTTTTGTCTGCTGACAATGTTTCTGCTCTACCTCAGCCTACCGCTACCCATTTTATGCGGTGCAATGGCATCCAGAGAAAAGCCCCTTTGAGTGGATAGATAAGCCAGGCATGGTTCACTCCACCTCAGCTGTAAGAGCCTGCTTCTACACTGCCAGCTTCTTTGTCTCTGAAGGTAACAAGGGGTGCATCATTATTCTTCTATCAGGATGTTACCAACACTATTTATTAGCCCATTTCTTTTGTTGCGTGTTTCCTAGCAGAATAGCTAAACAAGCCTAGGTCCCCGATTTCACAGGAATTAGATGGAAGGTTACAAAGATCTGATTAGTTTGGTAGTAATATCTCCTGATGCTAAATAATGAATTTAAGGTTAAGTATTTATTTTAAAGACAAATCCACCATTGGAATGATTTCTTGCTAAACAGATTTTTTGTTGCAAATCATGGTGAGCCTAAAAACAATCAATGTAGTAGCTGTTCTGGGGGTTTCAGTCTTATCACATGATCTTCATCAACAGATGGAGTTTGCCGAGTTCTAAAGAAAATGAGATTCAGAGCACTTTAAGGAAATTCTTGCCCATGTTGACTAAAAATGAATCAAAGAAATGTATTATGTTATTTGCCGTTTTCTTGTGACTTGTTATCAAATTAAAGGACATGTGGCTGATTTGATCTAAACTGCCATAACGCTTGAATTGTGCAAATGCAACTGAATCTAAATGGCGTGTGCACAAATCAAATAAATGTAGTGTCATTTAATACTTTAGTGTTAATAGAATAGTGTGTGTGTGTGTGTGTGTTATGAAAGAAAGAACAGCTGCAGGTCTATGTGAGTGAAGCTTCATCACTACACTCTGCTTCATCTCTCTTTTCTTTTACTCTCTCTCTTTCTTTCTCTCTTCCAGTCATGAAGAACCAGCACCGTTTCTCCAGTACTGTGGAGGAAGAGAGAGCTCTCATTTACAACTTCTCTCCCGTCTACGGAGGCATTCACGCCGTCTTTGTGCAGACCTATTACTTTGACTGATGGACAGTACTGAAGACGAAACAGACCTGGGCTCAGTCTAGTCAGAACAGTCATTGCTAGAACATCTTGGCCCAAGTTTAAAACCAAACTTGAACGGTGTCGTATAACTATATAAGCAGTTAAGCTAAGCTGATTTGCACAGTAATATGAAATGCAGACATGCCAACAGGACAGTGATAAAATGCATTGATACATAATACAAGGCCACAATAATAAGTGTTATATTCAAAAATATATAAGAAATAAAAAAATAAGACCAAATGCAAATTAGAAGATGTAACATTAGTTTGAGTAACAGATTAAAATCTGGTTCCACTTATAGTATATAGTATATGTTGTTCAATCCAAATCACTTAGCACTGTCTGACGAACCCACACAGGGACAATGTTCTACCTCCAGAATTATAAAGGTCCAATTATAGCAAACTAAATTACATTCAACTAAACTAAAAATACTGATGAATACTTGGTGAAGAAGAACATGACCTAAATTCCAAATATCCAATTTTCAGTGTATCCCTTTCATTGCAGCAGAATACCACTTAAGAACATGGACATTCCCATGTTGTTAAAATACATTATTTATTAACATAAATTACACCTGTCTCCTAAAATAAACCATAAGGGGCTTAAAATACTGGTTGTTGACAGAGTTTTGCTAAACCGCTTGAGTCACCTCACATATGTTTCCATACTTCCATTATAATTTCCCAAAGCCTTTCAGATTTTTGTTGTTGTTGTTTTTCGTCTCTGTGAACATGTTTATTTATGGGTTTCTGGACAATAAAACAGAACTCACTGCACAAGGTATCTTAAACACTTTTGACAAATTGCCCATAGGTTTCAAAATCAGTGTGAAATAATGCATTTAAAACATTATTTCTGTAGAAATGGAAACATACGTTGCCACCTGCAGTCCTCAGTGTGTGTCCCTGTGAAGGATGAAAAGGAAAATTGAATTACTAACTTATCTTTTTTAAAGAACTAATGTCATATTTTAAAGGTGTGTAAGTGTCTTTGTTCCAAAAATATAAATCAAAAACTCACAAAACTCTATGGACGAGTGTTGAGAAAGAGTTCATGTGTACATGATTGTATTCTCGCGGGTCTCTGTGGGCATTTAAACCTGTTTATTCCTCAACAGGAAACTGAGTATTTTGTATAACATGTTGTCAGAGAACGCCACATATCTCTAAAGAAAACATTATTTTTGATTATTATTTTACAGATTTCTGAATCAATGGAACAAATTTTATACAAAAGCTGAAAACTCAGTAGGAATTAGCTTTTCTCCTGACACCAACAATACAAGTGGATTATACAGATCAGTTTATGATTGTCTGATTTTTAAATATAACCTGGAATGTTTAATGGGTTTGGCATGGCATCACAACTGTGTAGAGACATTTTATCATTGTTTTCAAAGCAGTAAGGCTCATGATTCTGGGTCTTTCACTTGACCAGACAAAGGCAGGATGTTCTTCTTTTCCCCCATTTTGCACCCCCATACATTGAAATGTTACAACTAATTACTTGTCCAAATCCTAATTTGGAACATTCTGTATTGTGTTTAGTTCAACTCAGTGGCTTTGGATACATGCATTGATTGCACAACTGATTGTACGAGTTTTGCTTCTTTGTTTGTGCCTAATGATCAGACAATAAAGGAAGTCAAGTAAAGCTCAGTGCCATCCTTTATTTCCTCTTACAAGTCCCAACACATGCCCTAACAACTGACCTACGACTGAACTACGACTACTCGTTCACCTTGTAGCCTTTATCTTGTCACAACAATGCGCGTTTGAAACACTTCACAGGCCCAATCTATATTTTTTAATGCGTCACATGTCATTGCTGCTCTGTGAAAAGGATGTATAATAAGTCACTGTCACTTTGTGACAGGACAGAAAAGTTCATTTGAATAACTTTCTGATAACTTTCAAATCTGGAACATGTAGTGAAGCTTAGGAACTAAAACTTAAAGTAAATCTTAGGCACTGTCGTCTATTCAGATACAGAATATCTTTCCATTTAAATAACTGTTCAACATTTTATGATCACGTAGCACATGCACTTTTCCTTTAATTGTCAGTTTCTTTAAATAACTTCGATTGAGTGGTTGTTTGTGTTAGTCTCGGTATTAAAAGTGACAGCATGTCCAACTCCACTGTGTATGTACTTGATTGTGCAAAGAATGTCACAAGCTTCCACTAGATGGCACCCTGATACCACTGCATGTATGCTAACAGTCATAAGAAGTACACTGGAGAGACTGTTATCACACCTGATATCTGAGATATGAAATGTTACAATTAGTTAAAAGTTATATACTACAAATAAGTTTTGAATATCCTCCAGTTTTGTTACATGTTCTCCTCTTTCAATATGCTCAACCTTTGATTCCACATTGACACACTTTGAGTTTGTTCTGTGCTGCAGATTATGATCCTTATAGCGAGGAACACATTCAACCAGCTTTGACCATTTGTTGCATACCAGATGTTACTACTACATTCCATATCAGTCACATTTCCCCCTAAATTCACCCCAATATATTAGATCTTGAAGTTTCTCAGATGTAAATCTTAATTTTAACATTTACAATTCTATCAAAACTCGCTCCAGAACAGGTTTGGACCTGGTGGTGAGATTCTTTCATCAACCAATATGCTATTGCTGCTTTAACTTTCTTGTAGCCCCCAGAATGTACTGTTTACACCTTTCATGTCCACAAAATGTCATCTACGTCCCACAGTAAGTGCTGGTTTAATATTATGTTGATGTGTTCACAGTGGTACAAGTTCCCACACTACCAAAGAACAGTGAAGGCATCACTTCAGACACCAGTATGAGGGTCTGTTACATTCTGCTGAGCTGAAAAAGCAGTGCTGAAACTGAGACGTGGACGGCAAATAAGATATTTATTCAGCCATAAAGTGTTCTTTGGTTAACCCTCTTTCATACAAATATACATAACGGTCTTGGCCACTGATCCTTCGAGTGTGTGCATGTGTGAGTGCCTCTGTGTGTGTTTGTGAGATCAGGTGCTATTCAGATATGTGAGAGTACATGTAGACCACAGATCAGCTGTATGCTCACACTGGACATCTCTTGAGTGAGTTTTTACATCCAGGCAGAGTAACAGAGACACACACACACACACACACACACACAGACACGCTTCGGCCTCTGTTTCATGGCTTTGTTCAGTTTTCGTCGGATCATCTTCTTTTATCTGACGTTCTGAAGCTTCAAGGAAAATAAGTAATGTTTCTTTTTCTCTGCAAGATATCCTGAGCAGATAGGAGAGGATAGGAGGAAAAACTGGAAAGTGGAGTGGAAAGGAGAGAGGAGAGAAAACGACAGAGGATGCAAGAAGGTTATGAAGCGTAGGAGGAAGGAAAAGAGAGGGAGGAGTGAAAATGGCTGTCGGAAAGGAACGAGAATGAATGAGGCGAGAGGGAATGAAGCACCCAGCCAGCCTGTCGATGTGGGACACACACGAGTTTGATGGTCCACATTTGTCCACTTGCTCCATCTAAACCTGATGTGGGTCTGCACATGTGGAGGTTAATGGGGCCAAGCTGAGTTACAGCTGGGGCCTGTGTGTCTCCACATGGCCCCCCTGTTTGTGTTCACTTACAGTATGTGGGCTAATTGATTGTGGGAAGGCAGAACTGCTAGGTCCCAAGTGGGATATCTGTTACAGCCTGGGTCAAACATGGGCTTCCAAGTAATAGTAGGTGCATTTATATACTAAACCCGCCCCTGCTCGCCCGAGGCCCCCAGTGCTTCTTTACCTGCCACTGTGGATGCACACGTTTGTAGTTTAACATATATCGATGGCAACATGTTTCTGACTCATTGTTTGTCATCTTAGTTACCATGTTACCCAACAGCAGGCACTTCCCCACACCATTTCTTCAATGGCTAATTAACTCTGCACCTTGACGATGCCTGCCTGTGGCTGAATGTAAGGTACATTTAACCTTTACCTGCCTTCTCTGAAAACCCTGCTTATGGGTCTGAACCTGCATCTGTCAAAGGTTCCTACTCCCATTAATTTGTTTTGCAGATAACACTGGATCCAGATGACTCACACCCCACACCCCACTGGACCTATGGGCCTCTTGATCCAATGTCAGGCTGTACTGCCCCGGTCAACTCCTCACAGGGCGGTTTGAGCTCAGGGAACAAAAGTGCAGCGAGCTGATTCAGCCCCACTGCAATCATTTAACCATGTCATTTGCACATCATGTTGCCTCTAGAGCTTTAGTCACAACAGATTTTGTAATGATGTACCATCATTTTGTACTTTGTCTCTGACCTTAAATTACACATCATGGTGTTTTTACAGGGTAAAACATATTTCAATTAAACTGATATGAACTTTGGACATTTGGATAAAGACTCAAAGACTGCCGGATAACTTACATTTCAATTTGAGGCTGAGTGCTCTGTACCTCGCTCCCTCTGCTATTGTATCTATTAAACATGCTTTCCACACAAATGTAATCCTATAGAGTTTGATGAATGGTGCTCAGTGTTTTTAATTAAATAGCGGATCAAGTAAGGACTGCAACCAGATTCATATTTGTTCCCTGAGACCCATTAATTACACAGAGCTTTCCTCTCATCAATTCATGAAATAACTCAATTTCCTCTGCATTATTGAAGCACAAGGACACATGGGATCCAACTAGAATATTTGGACTTTATTAAATGATTGAGTGCGGTGGGTTGTGATGGTACTATAAGCATGGTAATCTTCATCAGACATGCTTTGAGTTGCTGTGGAGCTTCACTCAGCCCGAACATTACCTCTTGAATCTACAAAACACACACACACACGCACACGGTATCTCCCATCAGCCATCCTCATATGTACACACTACCAGACACAAAACAGAGCAATTCCTATCATCATGATGATCGTCATGCCATTTCAATAGCAACAACATTCATCTTCACATCTCATTAACCAAGAGACAAGGATGTCAGGTTCATCTGGATGCACATAAGCATGCAGGTATACACACACAGCTGTGCGCAGAATCACATAAAATTCACACATGCCCGTTCACACAAATCACATATGCACAAACACACACTCTTATGCACAAGCAGAAAATCACACAAACATCCACACTCCACCTCCGGCTCAGAGACACCTGCAGCGTACAGAGCAGTGTCGATCCATAATGTGCATTCCCACCCCGTCATTATCCATGTAACATATCATTACTGCAAGTTAGCCTGTATTACACACCATCCACATCGTTATACATCATGGTGTCTGTGCCTTGAAATGATAGCAATAAACTGTATTTGGAGGGCATTTTTAGTGATGGTGCTTTCAGACCTGCTGCTGCTTCTACACCCACACTGAACCACAGAGAAATATGTTTAACTTATACAAGGAGGGAGAAGGTTTTTCTGCATATCTCAGAATGGGTTCTATATTCCTTTGATTAATAGGTGGGTACTTCAGGCAAAGTGAAGTAATGAACTAATCATTTGTCATAATTGCAACTTGCCATTGGTGGAAAACCTTGGATAATTGTTACCACTCTGTGTCTGCAGGGTGAATCCACAGGCAGGTGTAATGCCCAGCCTTGTTCAGCACACTGAGGTTTGTCCAAGGTCGCTCTGGGAGATGTCAGACATCACACATTGTAAAGAGCAGGAGATGATGCCGGTGCTCTTTCTCTTTTGTCCAAGAAAAATGGAGGTGCCTCAGACATGTCAGTTCATCAGTGTAGAACTAAAGCAAACTACTACAAAGTGGAAAAGGGAAGAATACATCTTAATGAAAAGTGCAGCATCTAGGACATGGGATCATAGGAGTGCCATAAAAAATTAATCTGCAAAAGAAATGTGGAAATATAAAGACAAATAACAAAATATAAAATATTTATTCATTTATTTATGAATTAAACAATTTTACACATGTTCATTTCTTTCTGTATATATTTATTTATATGTTTTTTATGTTGTCTTATTTTCTTCCCTTATTGCTTTTGCTATTCCTTAAGTTGTCATTTAACTGACGCCTTCCTTCCTCTTTATTCTTCCACATTTATTATTTTATTATTCATTATTAATTGTATGTTTTACAGATTTATTCTTTTTATGGAACTTCTATGATTCCATACTTGCAGAATTTCCAGTTGGTATCCTATCCTGCCATATGTTGGGAGTAAATATGAGTGTTTGGATCTTACAGATGAACAGAGGGGTGTATTATGCTAGTAGTTAGTGAGAAAATATATTCAGAAGTGTCATTTTATGATTTCGACTATTACCCCTTATTGTTCTTCTTCTGAATCTGGTAAACCTTTACTTCACCCCACACAGTGCATGCCATCCTACTTTAGTGCTTCAGTATTTCATCCTTATTTTCGCTGCTCCCCCTTGCTGCTTTCCATAATAAGGATGAACTAAGGTTTGACCACACTGAGATATGTGTATGCTTTCAAGGTGGCACCCTGCAGTTTGTCCTTGGCCTCTTCTTCAATAAACTTAATATAAGTTTTAGGCCGTCGGGTTCAGGAGAGTTGCAAAAAGCATAAATTATGCATTATATCAGAGGGTACCGGACAAACTAGTTAGCAGTAATGTGTATTATGTAAACCTCATTAATTATCTAGATTGGTGGTGAGGGACCAATGAAGCTTCATTTAAAAACTGGACAGGATGATTGAGGCAAAAAGCAACTGGATCTTAAAAAACTCAACAAATAGTCTCTGTGCCTGTAGACTGTTAGGATAGGATAGGAAAGATCAAAACAACCTGATTAAGGCTTGTGGCTAAAATGTCTTTAGTGTCACTTTGCTATAAAAATGTCAAAATCTGGAGCCTTAGAGCCTTTTTGTGTTGTGTGATTTTGTTTTGACTTGTCAATCAAATACAATAGCACATCCCACACATCTAGATAGTAACACAAGTCACACCCACAAAAATGATCAACTTACTGATCAAAATGTACAGAAGATGCTTCTGAGTATCTGTAAGAAGAGTTGACTGCAAAATCAGAAAATGTGAATTTATCTGTGTTTTTTCCTGAAACTGCACAACTAACACTTCTAGGCACATCTGAGTTTTGAGAGTGGCTGTCAATCACGACACACAGCTTTTTATATCATCAAAAGACAAACTAAAAACACATTCATCAGAAAGATGAACACTTATCACATATCAGCTTGACGAGAACCATCTGCTGCTATTCAACTCTCTGTAACAGCTCCATGTCTTTATTGAAGTCCGAACATTTCAATCGCTGACCAACGGGGAGGAGAGCAACGTGCAGAAGGTGATAGGTTTCAAAGTACAAAGCAGCAAAATGTTCTGATTCTGAAAGATTTCCCCTCGGGTTTCTGTTCTTGTTAGTATAGAAGTACAAGAAGACAACGTATACACACCCACACTGCCTGTGTTGACACACACACACACACAAATACACACACCAGGGATCCCGTTCAGCAGGCTATAAGTCTGGATGAGACGAGATACTTTGGTAGGTAATTGCAGCTCGTCTCGCCTTTGAAGTGAGGTGAAGCATAGGTCGGCCCAAGTTGGAAACATGGAGGAGGCTGGGGTTGGTGGGGTGAAGTGAGTGAGTGTGTGTGTGTGTGTGTGTGTGTGTGTTTTAAAGTAGACTAAGAGAGAAAAGTCAACCTGTAAATCAGTTTAATCTATGAACCATGACTGACACCTGGAGGTTTAATGCATCAACTGGGAAAACCAGAGGCCTTTAGAGAAAGATGGAGGGAGGGAAGAGGGACTGAAAAAAATGGAAGACAGAGTGAGGAGAGTGAGAAAGGAGGGGAAAGGGATAAAAAAGGGAAAAAGAGAATGTGGAATTGGCAGAAAGAAGATACATCATTGGAAGGAGGATATATAATAGGATAGATAAAGGGATAGAGAACAGGGGAAGTCACTGGGAGATAAGAGAAAAAAGAGAGGGACAAGACAGAGAGAGGACAGACCGAGATAAGGTAAGAATGAGGGAGAAAGATACACCTCTTTTGAAGCATGCATACACTAGGAAATCACATGCAAATTCAAGCCATGTCCACTCTAATACTGATGTTTCAAAAGTTTCCTTCCCCATCTACACTAAAGGATCAAAAAGAAAGACCCAAATGAAACTCATCCTTTTAGTTGGTTCAGCAGGCGTTGGTAAACAGATGACGATTCTACAGAAATTAATGGATTTTGATTGAAAATGTTACTTTTACAAACTGCTTCCTGCTTCCCATTATATTGTGAGTATCAAGCTGATCATGCTGTGGTCCTAGTTGCATTTCACTACCCACTCAAATGGAAACTCTGGAATTCTTTTGGGAGGTCAATATGACTAATACTTACCCAAAGTTTGGGATCGCCTCCGCCAGCATCTGCAAACCGGCGGCAATGACTGCAACATGATGCTTGTGGGCAACAGCGCCTGTGAAAAGTACATCCCTTAAAAGTGCTTGTTTTTGCTCAGATTGTTATTCGAAGTGTCTGATAACATCATGGACAGGATCTCTACAGAGACAGACCTTTTTATTAAAGAGTAAGATCCTTTTTGTTTAACCAGAAAAAGAAGTCTCGCTCTGAAATACAGGAAAAGATCTTACTCTTTCAATGGTCTGTCTCTGTAGGGATCCTTGTCATAATGTTGTCTGACAGTTCGAATGACAGTCTGAGCCGTCAGTGGCAAAAACAAGCATTTTTAGTGGACACACTTTTCGACTGCAGTCCATGCAGCAGAGGTGATCTACTGGACCAATTTCTATATTACCAACATTTGTAAAAATATAGCCCAAGTTTAAAACGTTTCCCTTCATAAATGTTTTCATGAGCTCCTGCACTGCTCCAGAGGCAAACTTTTCAGGTAGATCATCAGAATTTGTCAGGAAAAAAATAGGACAGGCATTTTTGGCAGTTCCTGTTAAAAAGCATGCATTAATGTCAAGCATTTGACAGATTCAAGTTACTCGAACAGACATGCTGTTTAAAGCTGAGATGGTTTACAGTTTGACACATTGGCATAACTCACACTGCACCCCTGATCAAATCACAATTTCTTATGTGTGCAGTTCAGAAACAGGGAAGATAAGTCAGTGACATCATCATTATATGTCTATTCTGAAGGTAAGAGAGTAAAAAAATCTATTTTCAATCATGCAGCTTATTGTAAACAATGGCCTTCCTTTACACAATGTGGTGCTTAATCTGTCACTCTTCACTCTCTGTTGCACCTCTTTCACCTATGATTATTTCATGACTCATGAAATCAATGACAAGATTCGATGAAATGTCTGTTTTTATTTGATATGTTGTCTTTATCACAAATACTGGGCAGCACCTGCTGGTTGCACTGGATAAGAACATCTGCCAAATGCTGTAAATGTCACTGTTCATCTAACTCTGAAATGCACTGAACCACTTACAGTGGCTCAGCATGAATTGATGGTTGAAGTTGAAAGAAAAAATAAATCTGCTGTGCCCTGGTTTGGTGAGCAATGCTGCACCTGTGCAACTTTGATTTGAACACACCCATTCATTGCTTCCCGGTTACTTTAAGTTTAATTTGAAAGCCTGCAGGAATAAACTTCCCCAAAATGATGTTTGGAGAATGTTTGCAAGCACCACTGGGGGTGATGGTGCGGTCCAAAGTCATTTTATTGAATGTTTGGTTGTTCTGCTTCCAGAAGCAAAGGATGATCATGGGGTTAAAAAAGTAAAGATTCCCCAAAAAGGACGTAGCTTTAGAGTTACTAAGACAGAACATTTAGAGGGTTTAAGAGACACTGCGATGGAGATCATTTGGTCTGTAGAGACGAGAAGAGGAGAAGAAATGAGCAGGAGGAGTTAAGTGGAAGGTTGCAGACTCGTGGGAGTCTGGCTGAGGGTTTCTGTTAGAGGAAACTCAAAGACAACAGGTGGGGTGGACCAGCGGACCAATGTATTCATCTAAAACCATTCATCCATCCATCATATTTCATAGTATTAGTATTATAGAATTAGTGCCTAAAGAGTACATATACTTTCCACCATGTGACTAGTTTTAAAATACTTTTAGTATTCTTTCTTTAGTATTTCTAGTTTTAAAATTGTCATATGTAATCTATTTACCAACTTGTAAGCCTTACACTTTTTATTCCAAACTACCATTCCAGTGTTGGTACAAGTACAAGAAGCTGTGACTTGTATTCCAACATTCCTGAAATCCACTGTCCCTCTGAGCCACTGCGTGTCCTGCGGCGAGAACCAGCAAACTACGCTGAACAGAACATTAGTCAGAACTGGACAGATCCAATACAATAAAGGTGGTGAGAGGAAGGAGGTGAAAGTGGAGAGAGAAACTATGGGTGAAAATAGAGAAAGGGAGGTTAGGGAGGAGAGGGATTATTGGTAATTGAAAGATAAAATGGTAATCATCCAGAGGGGGTGAAAGATTAGAGCTCTCATTTTTCATTTAGGTGGCAGACACATGGGAGCAATGGAGATGGAGAGAAAGAGAGGGGAAAGGAGAGCTAAGTGGAGGGAAGGACTTGGGGAAATAGAGTAAGAGAACAAAAAGGAAAGAGAAAAGTGTGACGGAAAACTGAAGAGGGGGAGAGAAAAGAGTGATATCCTCAAATTCCCCTTTTCTACCACTCATCCTTCTTCATAATAGAACTGTCAAATCAATGTGGAGCTTAACGACAAGCTGCTCTCCTGCCTCTCACTCTCTCTTTTACTCTCCACCTATTTATCCCTCTGTTCTTCTCTCTGTTTCTCACCTCTCTTGCTCACTCTTCACCCTCTCTCATACTCTGGTCACTCTAGTCCCTGTTATTTGATTCCTTGTGGCTTTTTGTCTGTGGCTTGCCTGACCTGACTCCTTTCTCATTGTTCATGTACTACAGTACTTTATTTTGATGAAAATAATGTAAAAAGGTGTTTTTGCTTGTTTCATTTTTAATGTGACACAAAAGCCTAAATCTTGAAACTAGATGAAATTAAGTCAAACAGCATGGCACATTCAGCACTAGATCATCCAAGCCATGCTTACAACACGTCGGACTAAATATATTATCTCACTTTAAAATATAGTTTTTTTGCAGTGCATGAAAATGTTTTTTTTAATTTATTTTACATTTTGCTTATTTTTATATTTTATATATATTACACCCAGACACAATAATAAAAAGCTATTTGTTCAGTGTTTTGGACACTTTAAGAGTTTGCTGACGCTTGTACACACCATCCATGTCCATTTCAGAAATGTAAAATATGACCTTTGAGCTGCAGGACAGTCTTTCTAATTGCCCAAATGGCCCTGGCAAGATAATAAGGTGGGTGGGGGGTGGGGGAGATGAGCTCCTCCTCTCATGGCTCTCTCCGCCTGCTTTTCAATTCCTCTCTCTGTGGGTTTGTACAGTAAAAACACTGAGGAATATTCTCTCTCCTTGTCAGTCTCGCTGTTGCTAGCTCTCGCCAATATGCTTCGCTGCAGGTTCACATAGGGAGAATGATTCGTCTCTCTTTCTTTCTCCATTTGTCTTCACTGTGGGCTGGCAAAAGAAAAATGCCATAGAGGAATGTTTTCAATTTCTCTCCCCTTGTCTTGCTTTTTTTCTTCTAGTTCTTTTTCTCTTTATATATCTCTTCAAGACAAATAGTGTTTGTTTGACTGTAGCTGAATACTATATATTTATCAAAACGTGGTCTTGGGTTAGAAAATGGAAGTGATGATGAATTAAAAGCATCCAAACTCAAATGTAGAACTGCAACTCAAAATTGAAAGGAATTAACCAAATGGGCCGAACTCTCTCCAAAGTAACACAGGAACTCACATGCAAGTCGAATGTTCACTTCCTGATTGTAGAAACGTTGCTCTTAGGATCTTTCAGCCTGTGTCAGTTCCGAGTAACAAATGGATTATGTGATGGGAAAATCCCAGCTCTTATTCTCTTGTGATTTGCCTCCCCCAGTAGCGAGAGTGATCTGTTGGAGTACTTTCTCTCTCATTGCTTCCTTTCCCAGTTGGATTGCACAGAAGAAATGTGCTAAATGAATATTCTTTGATTTTGTGTGCATGTGATATGTGTGTGATACTGTATGTAGTAGCTGTGCAAAGTCTAAAGTTGCTGTCTGCATACTCAGCAGGTGCATGTGTGTGTTCCCACCCTACCGTTTAAATGACAGAGAGGGGCCCGAGGATGAGAATAGGAACCAGGTTACTTATTCATTTCAGAGGACTGGGATTTTGGGGAAGAAAAAGGAGAGGGGAAGGAAGAAGGTGCTGAAATGGGAAGAAGATGGAGGAGAGGAAATGGAGCGAAGAGGCTGGATCAGTCAAGATGTGGTCGGGGGGAAGACAACGCAAAGAGGAAAATGGAAATATAGAGATGGAGTGGAAATCAAAGCTAAAAGTGGGGGAAAGGTGGAGAGAACATAGATGATATGTGGGAAGCAGGTTGTAAAAGAGAAGTCTAAAGTGACAAACTAAAGGAATCAGTGATGCATTCATCCAGAATGCCTAAACCGTTTCCTCTAGTTCAGTCCATTCTTTCATCCATTCATCTGCTTCCACAAGACATTTGTGTGTGTGTAGTTACATGAACTGCAAGTTTTGCATTTTTGTTAAATGATTTAATTATTATACCTAATTTGATCAGGTGTGTTCTATGATTATGGAAAGCACTTGTGGCACACTGCTAACATGTCTTACAATTTGATTAAATCAATCACAAAAAAGAACCTTTAAATATTAATGCTGTATTGATGTGGTGACATAAAACGACATAAAACTTTATAAAGTTGATATACTGAACATGTGTACTGTGTATACTGAACAACATTTGCATTAATATGGAATCATGTTGAACATTTGTCAAATTTAAGTTTAATGTTTAATTCAATACAAAAAGGCTTTACTTGCATGAACCACAGCCACGTGCACACAGAGGTATCACAGGCCCTGCAACATTTTGTTTGACTAACTCTATTTTACAGACAACTGGTTTCAGACAAGGGATCCCAGACCGCACCATCAAAGTTCTCAGCCTCTGGTCTTCCCAAACTTACCAACTGCAGCCACCTCAATGACACCCAAAGAACCCATCTCTACCTAGTCCAGTGAAGTTACTTTTGGGGATAATAAGGCAGACAATTCACAGAGACATGCCCCCACCCAGAGCCTCAGCCCTCGGATTCCAAGACACTCGATCCACACCATTTCACACCACACAATTTTCATCCCTCTCCTCGACCCCCGATCATCCCATCGAACACAACCCCCATCAAATCTTTCCCAAATCCTCGAGCCATTCCAAATAAAACTACTTTTAGATGGTGCAAATGGCCGCAGTAATCACTTCCACCACTGCTCTTTATTTTCCCTGCTGTCTAAACTGATTCCACTGCCCTGTTATTTGTCAGCTGGTTAACAGCCGTGATACTCGGCCTGTGCTGCCAGGAAATAGAGACGGACAGAACTGCAAATTATACACAGGGCACATTCAGCCAAGCTGTCTGCTGCTTAGACACATGGCTAATGACTCGTATAGACCTCTTTTTTCATATTAATCAAAGAGTTAGCTTGTACCCTGAACAAACAGTTACTGCAGAGTTAACAGAGTTACTGCAGGTGTTTTTCCTGCGAAACTGGAGTAAGAAAAGGTGTCTCTGCAGTGGGTTTTTGTGGGATCACTGAAGTTATGTAGAACCAACACTTGCACAATTCATGCATAATGTATTTGTCAAAAAGACATCAATACGATCTTTTAAGATTTTTATACTGATTTAAATGTACCTTTGAAACAAAACCAAACAAAAAAACACTTTTACCAAAATATCTTATAACATTTTGTCTTCTTGTTGCATCTTTATTATTGCAGAGATTGAGGAATGATGTGTTTTTACCCTTTCATATTTTCCTTGATATTTTCACAGTATTTTTTGCTGTGTGCATGCATGCATCACTTTTTCCATGGCAGCCTCAACATAATAGATTGTATTAAGTAAACACTTTTCCTGATATGTGTTTGTGCAGCACCTTGCAGCATCAATTTGGTTAATGAAATGTTCTTAAAAGTACCAACCTCTTCATGCCAAAATAGAGCTCACTGTCGCACGGCTCACATGTTGTGTGATATTAAATCGTAATGTGTTTTAGTTAGCTTACAGCTATTCACATCAACATAACACACACAGTTTAAACATTTTCTGTAAAGATTAAACTGACATTTGAACTGTTAAATGTTTCCAGGGGATACCCACTGCAGACATTTCATTCATAAATTGCCAGGACAGAGATAACAACAAGACAGAGCAAACTTTTGCATTTGCAAACGCTTGATGTGAGAGCTGTTCTGCGTTAATGTCATCCATCAACCTCTTCTCCGAGCCTGTCTGTCCACATCGTTCTTTAGCTCTGCAGGTAATGACCTATGCCTGTCTGTTAATGACCCAAGTGTGTGTCTATATTTCATTGCTCCTTTTGTTTCTGTTTTTTTAACAATCATTTCTAAGACAGCGGTATCACAGGTAAAACGTCTGTTGTGTGCTGCACTGACCAATTTTGCATTGATGTACTGTATTTTGCCATTATACATTGTGACGTAAAATAAAGTGGCAAAATTACACTTTTTTAAAGAATGAAACTTAAAATTTGTTTGGTTCCACTTCTTCTATTGCTGGTGCTATTAAAATCTGAAATTCTAATGATTTTGAATATGTTAATACCACATTGATATGTTATTAATTTAACACAGAGTCACTTCCTTATTTACTTGGGGGAATATTTTATAACCCATCCTCTCTTACTTCATCTTCCCCTCTTCCTGACACTCCTCTTCTTCACAGATCATTAAAGGGAAGGGTGGATGAAAAAAAGGACAGTTAGGTAGATGGATAGTTGCAAGGATGAGGAAAGACAAACATAAACACACCCCAGTGAACACGCCTCCTCCTCCAACCTATAATATCTCTGTTTTCTGAATTGCAACCTCTTTGGTTGGGTGTGGTTAGGTTTAGGAAACTAGAACTACATGTTTAAGGTTGGAAATATTGTGATCATGGTTAAAGGAGAACAGTGTGCTTTGTGCACCCAGGCATCCACCCCAGCATCCTCCCTAACAATAGATGTTTTAGGATGAAACAGTTCTGGGGACTTCCTGAGAGGACATACAAACTGGGGAGCTCCCTCAAGAACAACATACCTTCAGCCAATAGGAGTGATGTAAGCTGTACTTCTGCGCCAAATACAACAACAACAGTACCTTTGTTGGTCTTTTGTTTTAAGGCTACCCTTACGAGCTGTTGTTTACACAACTTACATTTTACAGTTGCCGGTTACACCAAGCAAATTATTATATTTATTATTATGCAACTATTATAATCATGCAGACAACAGGTTCACCATTGAACCTCCTTTAACACAGACAAAACAAAGACGAACTACAAAAGAACAAAGTCAGAAAAGAGTCAGTGCTAATGTCACTCCTCCGTTTTTTTAACTCAACATGGTCAAGAAAGTCAGAAATCTTGATGTAGTCGTGGACTGGAAAGTCAATAACAAAGTAATATTAGAGTCTCCTCTCAGGTCTCTGCACTGGCTTGCTTTGTGTTACTTAATTGATTTTAATGTACTTGTGCTTGTGTACATTTCTTAATGCCCTAGGATCAATATGACATTTTTATGTCTTTTCCAATTTTAATCCTCTCACCTATAACTAAAAACAATTTTACAAAGCACTGGATTACATTTCAATACTTTTGAAATCTACTTTAAAAACAGCCCACACATGCCAAATGCTGTTGCGATAAAGGACGTCTGCCTCAGTAAATGGCGGCTTTATCTCCAAGTCAAAGTATCTGAGCATAAATCTTTTGAAATCCACATGTTGGCCCTGATAACCAAATAGCACAGACTCAGAACTGCACTCAGAAAAAACACTACTTCAGGACATAATCTCTACAAATCTGTGTTGCAGGTTTCAATTATAACACAGCTTTTTCTCCCGCGCAGGTTTATCGCTGTGACTGGCAGCTGTATGTGACAATCTGACCACAACACACGGTTTTCCCTTTAGGAGCTGTGCGCCATCAGCCTCTGAAATTAGTTTCGCTGTCAAAACTTTCATATTAAACTCGGAGATCTGCTTGATGATGATAGTAATGATATTTGTATGAATAGTGATGAGATGGAGTTGATAAAGCCCAGAACTAGTGACTGTGGAATAAGATAAGAATTTGATCTCTTCCCGCTTTCTTCCCTCACTTTCTCCTCCCATTCCCTCCGCTCTTTTTTCTCTTCTTTCCTCTTCTTTCCTCTTACTATAAATTCTCAAATATTGGCCTTTATTTTCTTCAACTGTAGAGAGAACCAAACCTTCACTTGTTAGAGACAAGTCTTTGTTCTTGATATACATGTTGTTGCTGTTTGTGTGTCTTTACACACTAAATTCAGTATAGTCATGTTCTACTCACAACTCACAAGAGTTTCCTTTTTTATCAGAAACACTGTTCCCACCTGATAACTCTGATCGGTTCTACTTTGCCACCTTTTCAGCCGACCTACTAACAGTGAAACCAAACACTTGCTATGTAGATTTTAACAGCAGCTCAAACACCACGACGTTTCCCATCACTGGAAGGCTTTAAATGTAAAACTAAATGCATGAGGTAAAGAGCTTCACTGACCAACAGCAAAGTACACACAAATGTGATTAATTAATGATATAATTAATTAAAACATATTTCTGTTAATATAGCGAAGAAAAGGACACATGACATGACAGTTGTTGTCCTGTGGAAATGATTTAGAATCTCACATGTGAGTCATTATAGTACAGGTAATTTAACCTGGGGACTATTTGTTTGGTCATTATTTGCACACATTTGATAACAAGTTGTTATATCTGTATCAACAATATTTTCTCCCTTTGCCTCTTCTCTTTTTGTCTCTGTTGTCACCTCTCTCCCTTCTTTGTTCTAAGAGAAAAACACCATGAAGGCAAGAAGTCTACCCGCAGGGTGGCACCATATTACTATATTCACCAGGTCTGTGTGTGTGTGTGTGTGTGTGTGTGTGTGTGTGTGTGCGCGGGCCTTAAGGGTAGTAGTGATAATACACGGCAAACAGCATCCATTATTGCTGTATGAAACCTTTTGACACATGGGAGGGAACACATGCTGGCTCCATGTTGGGCTGTTATATGACTTAACACACACAGACACATACACACTGGAAAAATCATTTTCCCTCCAACACAGCCTGTTCCATTTCCACAGGCACACACATTCCCACACATTTGCATCCCGCTGTGCTTTTGTATAAAACATAAACACGCAATTACCGTCAGGCCTCCTGTTGTTGCTTGTATTTGTAACGTTTCCTCTCTGAATTGCAGAGTGCTGCTGCACCAGGTCTAAAATCTAATGAACACACACACACACACACACACACACACACACACACACACACACACACACACACACACACACACACACAGCAGTAGGGAACATCTTTCATATTTGTCGACAGTTATTACTCTGCAATTAGTTCTCACAGAAGCTGAGTTAAATTGCCTTTTGACATAATAGAATGAATGTTTTGGTATGGGTTTGTCATTTTGGACAACACACAGTGTCATCTCACAAAAATACACTGGAGCTGATATGAAGTAACGCCACAAAGAGCCCAAACATGTGTTTGTTTGTACGTTTACATGGTTACATGGAAAATAAATAATTATAATTTAAACTATGATCATATTCTATAAATGAAACTTAAGGCCTGTAGTTGTGGTCGTTTTAAAGAAGATATGTTTCTACCAAGCATGCTCTCAAATGCACATTGGTTCTAAATGAATAGAATAAGTTCAAATAGAATTGCTTTTTTATCAAGGTCCTTTAATCATACCTCTTTTACACCACATTTCACCACAAATCATTTTGAACTAATTGAATTTGACTAAAAATAAATAAATTGCCCGTGTTTGAAATGTCCTATATAAATAAAGCTGCCTTGCCTTTGCTGATGGTCTACTAAGGTAATAGTTTTCTGTGTTCTTATCATTAATAGTTGGTCCAATTTTTTTCCAATGACAGTTGTCATAATCAGCAACTAAAGCTTCCATCTCCAACAGCTTAGGACTGTTTGTGCAAGTTGTAATTAAAATCACAGCTCTTGCAATTTTAAAACTGGCGATGTTTCAAATCATGGTTTTGATTTTAAAACAAATCCTTCAGCCCTGGTTGATCCTGCAGCAACCCCCAACAGCCATATTTCACTGCCACATGCTGAACCTGCTCCCTCTGAAACAGCACGGCGGCTACAAATCTTCAAGGTAAATGAGTGACTCAGGCTCACATCACTATTGTGACTGTGTATGAGTGTGTGTGTGTGTGTGTGTGTACCCTCCAGATGGACCTGAATAGAGTGTGGCAGGTGTTCCTGCCAGAGGCGTTGTGTGAGAGGGACAGATCATAGCAGCTTTCACACAAAACCCCTGAAACCACCTCAAATATCACAAGGCCATGTAAGGTTTCCAGGCATCTGCTGTCTTTGTGTGTGTGTGTGTGTGTGTCATACATGTGTGTTATAGATGTTTGTGTGAAAAAGATTTCAGACAAAAACTACTTCTATAAAGTTTGTGTGTTTACATGTGTTAGAGAAAAAGTGACAGACTTCACAGAATTGCCTTGTTTTCTCTTCTAGGCTTCAGGTCATATAGACTTGAATATGCAGCTGTTCACATCCATATGAGCTGAGCAGTCACCTGTCATATGTCTTTTACTTTGTAAGAGAACATGTCCCAGACCTTCATCAGGTGAAAGTGAAGAACAAGGAACATTGCAGACAGATATGGCCAACACCTCCTCAGGTTAAGTCAATCAGGGACCATGTGCTGTCAGGCAATCAGTCCCACAGACTGTATGCATTTAGCCAATTGGAAAGCACACCCCACCATCAAAAAAGGTGAATTTGTGCCATGTAAAGTCCTGCTGCATTTAGCTACTAGCAGTTTGTATTTGCACTATAGAGATAACAATCTGCTGTGTTACTTTTGGTTCTGAAGCAAACATTTAAACATAATGATTATTAGGCAAGTTGTGAAGTTTAAAGAGCAACTTTTTAACATGATTTCTTAATGAAGATTTTGACATTTATGCCACTTAAACCCAACTAGAGTGACTTTCAGTGACTCCAGAAGCATGTATATGTATATTCCAGTCAGAAAATGGGATGTGATCGGATGTCATTCCCTCAAATCAATGTGCTGCAGTACTAACACAATGAAAATTGTCTTATGAATGTGCAGCATGTTTGTATGTGCAGTCACCCATGTGTCTGAACTCATGCCTACTATCGTGTTTGCTTGTGTTGTGTTTCAGCTCTCGTTTGTAATCCTTCAAAGCCTCGTCAGTCCTGGACGCTGAAGCCAAATGTGATGTGACACTTTAATAATCACCCAAAGAGCGCAGCGTAGGTGTGCCAACAGGATTAATGTTACACCAAATGTTTGAATACACACAGCTGAGATGGGTTACATATAAGTGAGGAATTCACTGAGTGGGAGGCTGATTGTGAGAGTGTATGCCTGTGTGAGTGTGTGATGGGGTTTTACAGGGCTTAGAAGTGACTGAGCCAGAGAAAGAAACACACAAGGGGTCCAGATTATGCTGGCGTGTTTACAGTATGTACTGAAGATGCAATGCATATAATATCAACTCTTTAAAGCTGAGCTGAACTCTTTCTGGGGGCTTTATGGAGCTCATAG
>JAVQJL010077504.1:0-20997 GCA_036024295.1 Nannoperca obscura
ATGATTCGTTAAAGTCGCGATCACGCGCTTGAAGACACGCTTTTGATCCTGATGTTCTATTTATGATTGAAAATCACGGATACACTATTGATCTGCCACGCCCGCATAATGACAATTAACCTTCATAAATGGCTGGTGAAATACAAAGGCAATCGTAAGTTACCCTTTACGCTTGATAGGAGAGGTGAGCCTACAGAAAACCATGCAGTCAGCCAAGTCAAGGAAAACACACCACATAGTCGCAAAGCACGTCGCGTCGCGTCAGCTTGCACTATAAATTAACACGCTTTAAAAAAAAAAGTTTTACCTTTAACTTGAGTTTCATATTCGCCCACTATCTCCTTGTCCTTTCGGAATTTCGCCGGAGACGTCATGGCTGAGTTTGGCGATCAGACCACTTGCCCTCGTCGCGAAGTCAATTTTGTCTGAATCAATCAATAAATCAGCAGCAGACGGAGGGAAAATGCCACTCTGGAACAGCTTTGTGAAAAGACAAACAGAGCCCAGATGAGAGATCGCAGCTCCTCAGTGTGCCCGCGGATCTGTTTTGTCTCCCTGCCTCTGTTCACTCCGGGCGCATTGTGAGTTTGGCGCTGCTGCTGCTCTACGTTCCCATTCGCCGCCGCCGCGCCTCACCGCCTCCTCAAAACCGGTTATGCTGCAAACAACTTCAAGTGAAAGGAGATTCATTCCCTTCTTAAAACAAACAAACAGCGATAGCTTGTTAGTCGGTACTTTCAAAAGTTATTTGATCTTTGCCCTCAGCGACTGTCGGTCTCGCAGCTCCCCGTCCGCCTGTCTAAACTAAACTGCTCTCCTCTCCCCCCCCCCTGAAGTGTGAGAGAGGAGGAACCCAGTGGAGTAGAGATGGAGGCGATTGCTGGTCAGCCCTTGTGCGCAGGACAAGCATGGGTGCACACATGGATAGCATTCACTTCGGTAGGCTACATAACCCACTTTTTTGTTGTTGTTGTTGCAAACAAGCTCTTAACTCCGTAGGGTGTGTGTCTTGTTCAACTGGGTGATTATATAATCTAAAGTTTATTTTACATGTATGTTTAAAAAATATATACATTTAGACGATAGGCAAGTTGCAATGTGAGGATAATGTATTCCAGGGTGGGTGAACTGTGAAAAGTGGGATAAATACCCACCCCATATATCCTTTCAGTAACGTTATGACTTTACCAGTGTCCTCGTGCTGAATTTGGGAGACTTTTTTTCTAAACAAAAAAAAAGCTAATTATCACCAACTGCTATGTAGCTAATTTAGCCCAAAAGTCTAAACATAGCTTTACGTTGATAGCACGATATTCCATAACTCTTGATTATCACTGATGATATTGTTTGACACAATGGACATGCTTTCAACGTGTATTGTATTTCAACGATACCAATTTCTAACGGAATAGGATAATCTCGGCTGTCAATGCATCAACTTTTTTTCACGTCGATTTAACCACAGCCCTGCCTAATTTTATTGGACAGGAGCTATACTTCCCACACCACAATTGGTGACATGGGATTTGAATGACGTGCAACCACACCAATCGACATACAGGATATTTAAACGTGGGCTTTTCAACTCGGATTTTTAACCAATTAACTTCCGACTTTGTAAGGAAGGTGGCCAATGGCGTCGGTTACTATGGAGTGTATCCAATCAGAGTCAGGTGTAGGGTCTTTTAAAGATAGTTTCAGGAAGTGCCGTTAAATACCAGGAAGTTGTAAACAAAGCTGACAGCTATTTAGTTAGCTGTTGACTACATCCGAATGGATGCAGAGCCATTGGTGTAAAACGGGCTAGTTATTCGCCGATGTCGTGGATTTATCATTGATAAAGCCAACCATTTTCTTTTATAGAACGAGATCGTTTCGCGGAAATATATATTTTGTCGTGCGTTTGTTCAACAAGCTAACGTTAGCTGCCTTCCGTTTCCGTTAAAGCTTGCGAAGTTACGTCAAATCGATTAGTTTTACTCCAAATTGAACGGACAGTGATCAACATCAGTACCCGATTCTTGATTTTTCTGCTGCATTTGCTGTCTGGGTGCAGAAAGAGCGAGAGAGTTCTTCCATTTTAGCAGGACAACAATGTCTACATCCAACGCTAATTTCAAAAACAAGTGTGTGTCCCAGGTGAACTGCATCTTTTGTGATAGTCTTCTCTGCACGAGAGGCATGAAAGCAGTGCTTCTTGCAGACACCGAGGTTGAGCTTTTTTCGACTGATATACCTCCCAATAGGTAAGTGCTAATGTAGTTAGCAATGCTGCTAGCTTTTGTTTATCTGTGCTGTTGTTGCCAGCACAAGGTGTAATTGAAGCTAACTGATATCTAAAGGATCATTTGATGGGAAGAGGGACACACCATTGACATATATCCTGTGATTAACGGGGTTTGTTGCATGGAATTATGAAATGAATGTGGGTTTTAACCTTTCATGGCTATATTTGTTTCTCATTACACGCACCCTCCCCCAAGAACTGTTGACTTTGTGGCCAGCTGCTACTCTACTGAAAGCTGCAAATGCAAACTGAGAGACATCGCATGTCTCAAGTGGTATGTAAAGCTCTTCTATAGCCTCCAGGGTTTGCTTTAGGAAGACCATCTGATGATGTGAGATGTTAATAACAAATACAGTTAGCACAGCAAACAAGTAGACCCTACCCGTATAGGTGTTTTTCATAGTATACACCTGTAGAGCTGCAACTAATTATTCTCTTTTGGCTATTTCTATGATTTATTAGTTGGTCAATTAGAAAATATTGAAGAAAGCCCATTGCAATTTCCCAGAGCCCAAGGTGAAATCTTTATAATTTAGTTTTGTCTGGCCAATTGTTCAAAATCCAAAGATATTCAAGGTAGAATTATATAAAACTGAAAAATGCAGCACATTTTCAGACTTGAAGGTGGAACCCGAGAATATCTGGTGTCTTTACTTGAAAAATGCCAATGTTATGTAGATGTCAGAAGATGTTTCAGCTCTATACACTTGTAGTTAAAATGAAATTCTGCCATTTGGCACTTATTTTTTTTACATAACACTAGCAGAAGGATGAGTTTGGTGCGACAGTGAGGCTTTATTCCCAGGGCTTTGTTGATGTGCACAGGGCAAAAACAAACATCTGTTAGATAATAGACACCCACTAGTGTAGAGTTGGCACTTTTCAGAAGTGCCCCCAGTAAAGTGCTGACACACATTTCTTCTTTTATTCTCTCTCCCAGTGGTAATGTTGTGGGCTATCACGTTGTGGCCCCCTGTAAGCCCTGCCTGCTTTCCTGTAACAACGGCCATTTCTGGATGTTCAATAGCGATGCTGTATCTACTCTCAACAGACTGGATCCGACAGGTCAGTATAAGCACCTCTTGATAAAATTGGAATTCTTTGCATTTTGTCTTTGTTGAATGTGTTCACAGGCCTTTGTCACTCCTCCAATGTGTCTGCAGGTCTGAATCTGCTCCTGTGGGGAGATCTTCCCGAGCTGGATGACAGTGAGAATGAAGAATCGGAAAGCCCATCAGAGGAGGAGTGTATTAGGTAGAGAGGGAAATGGACAATGTGAGAGACCTGGAATGCCAACGTTTGAGAGGTGGAGCTAGAAGAGTGTACAAATCATGCTTGAGAAAAGAGAGAAAATAGAAGCCTTAGAGGGTAATTCAAAATAGTATCAAATAATGGGGGTTGGGGAGTGCAGCTGTACTGCTCTGCCTGGGTTAAAAACATAAATCATGGTGCACATCTCGCCACACCCCAATCAGTGATGTCACAGCAGGTGTTTTGTCTTTGACAGCTGATGGAGAACACCTGCTGTGACATCACTAATTGGGGTATGGCCAGAAACACCACAAAAGTTCTCCAAACCCACAGAGAACGGTGCAGCAAAAGTCTTTGGACATACACAATTTAGCATTGAATTACCCTTTTAACCTGTGACCATGCCTTTCCCCATCACTTTTCACTGTTTAAAGCACACACACACACAAAACACTGTCACCCTTATTCTTTTCTCTCTTTTTCTCTTTCTTTTGTACGTTTGCGCGGGCTATTATAAAACATGTGGCTGCAGTCGACTGAAAACAACAGACAACTAGACTCGTTATTCCAGTGCATTCTATGTTCCATCCCAGTCTCTGCTGAGCTCGTGGTTTTTGACCGACCTCGTGAAAAGTTGGGCGTGCAGTATAAGTCAGTAGCACATACCAGTGAATGCTGTGCTTTCCCACGCTGTTAAACTCCAATTTTCTGATACGATGACCACAATTCGCCTACCTTTTTGGCAGTTATAATCTGTACATTGAATATGCTGTAATGAGCAGACACTCTTATTAACAGTCATGTCTTAAAGGCTTATATTTGCTCTGTTTGGATGGGTGCTGACTGAAAGTTGGAGTGCTTTTTGAATCTCACGTGTTGTGGGAAATGGCACAATTATTGAATGATATAGATCTGAGTTTCTTGCTTTTTTTTAAGGGCATGTTTGATTTAGGTTACCTTACAATCTGATGTTCTATCAGTGATACGTTTTGATATGCTAATACAGTGTTTGTATACCTGACAGCAGCCGTATGTGTTTAACACCCAGATGATTCTGACTGTAGCGGTATCTGGTACTAACATACTAACTCATGCATAGGGTTTCACAAAGGCCTGGAGCAGCTGAATTTTAAAGTTTAGTGTTTTGTCAAATCAAGTGATGAATTCCCAGATTGATGATATAGGAAAAACAGAATGGGGAAGTAACAAAGGTGCACCTTTGCAGCACTCTGTTACTCTTCAGTGTGGATCATTAGTTAAGCGAAATTGTGAAAATATGACATTGAAATAGATTTCTGTGTCCATGATCTGTATTTATTACATTACTGTTCAGTTTTATGTAGCAGCATATAATTGTAGCACCTGAAGAGCCAAACTCCAAAGAATCATGGACCAATTACCCCTCTAATAAAAAGTAATTTTATGCTAGGTTATTTCACATTTTTAAGTAATCTATGGTCAAGTTCAGCTTAAGTCAGTGGCGCTTGCCATCAAACTCTCAACCCTCAATTTTCTATTGGCCTTACTGACAATGTGATTGCTAAGAATGACCCTTTTGTTAAGCCGTGGACTTGAGCTCGATGCTGTGTGTTAGCTGGTCAGCAGCAACCGACCAGGCGTTCTCCTCAGCCTGTTGTGCCAGACACAAGCTTCAACATCTTCCAGTCACAAGGGACATTTAACTCAAGTCAGTCCTTTTTTTGGCAGTGCCATCACTCTGCTCTTCTTATTGTTTCACTGCTGTGCCCTGCTGATACTATGACCCTGTCTTAAAGTAACAGTCTTTTCTGTGAGTGACTGGAGATTTGCCTGTATTGTCTGCAAACATAGAATGTCACTTCTTACCTAAAGGAAAAGGATAAAGGAAGGAAGGTCTTTTTAACTTGAATCGACCTCTGTGTTTATCTTTGCTACATCGAGGAGGAAAACCGTGTCCAGATTTTTACGTCCTTCACCTCAGTTATAACTGACAGTCTGCTACACTTGCACACCAAATACTGCCTGTGGTAAACTGATAGAATACAGTGCATCAGAAGTATTTATTAAAACCGCAAACCAAATATCTATAACCACATACTTCCTTTTTTGTTTACAAGCTTTGTTTACAAATGCATTGGTTTGTATCGTGCTATAGTACTTGTGTTTTTGTTCATGTATTTCATTTGTGATGTAGTGCTTTGTTTTGTATGTTAAAGGTTGGATGTGTACAGTTTTACCTCAAGAAGGTATCACTTGCGAGCTTCCTCTGGCTAGGACAATTATCAAATGATAATTTAAAAAAAAAGTTTATTTAAATGGTTTCCGACGTAAATTACTTTGTTTAACATGCCCCGTTGAAAGATGTATATTTTGGAATTGCACTGAAACTGCATTGGTAGTTTAAAAAGATGATTTGTTGTTTTGTATGCTTGTTAAATTAATAAAGTTGTTTTTTTCCAAAATATCTAAAATGCCTTGTGGTTCAGTTGTCCCTTGTTTTTTTTTGTTTTGTGTCTGAGGGCTTCACAATTTGTGCAACATAGGTCACCCACTATCTTTAGACTGTCAAGTTGGATAAGGGGAAAACAGAATCCTTATATGATGCTTGAAATAAGCAGTGTTTAATCACACACCAAGTGAATAGTTAAGTAAACATTAACAATATAAAACACAAAGAAAACAGGACAATCCTGCAGATGATGTTTTGAGCCTGTATCGCTCTGCAGTCTGTTTCCACCAAAAAGACCTGAGCTGAACGATCTTGCCCTCACACAGCATCCATGTGTCTGTTTTATATGTGGGTGTGTGTTTGGGGGAGTTGTTCATTTTTAATATCACTCAGACTTCTAAACTGTTCAGACCTACAGATTTGACTTCTGTCTGGAATTTCATTTTGCACTCTTATAATGTTCAGAGTATTTCCTGATCTGTGGTTCTGTGCATGTCCTTTTATTGGAATGATCTGACTGAAGTTCACTTTGTTTTTGCATGCCTCCTTCTCAAGTATTCTCTGCTGCTGTTGGGACATGTGCAGGGCAATGTAGGTAGCAATGGCAAGAAAAATCAAAAACAAATAGTTGTGGCTTGCCTTGTTTTCACATGTTTTTGTAGCATCCACCCAAGTTACAAATCATGCCCTCACAGCATCAGCTCTATGTTTGTGTTTCATCTGACACCACATCATGAGCTGTGTCAGTCTGTTGTTTTCTGTGAAATTCAAAGACGTCCCCACAGAAGGTCAGGAACAACTGTGCTTTGGATGTTCTTTCACTTAAAGTCACACTCTGCTGCTTCAACAGTGATTACTCCAATAAAAGGCTATGTAGATTTGTGTAACTATTTGTTGCCCAGGAAAAAAAACACGTCATTGTGCCTTCAAGGTACGCAGTGGTCTAAGGAGACTGGCTGTTCTAAGCAGCTTCCAGGGGTGTGTTTGAAAGACATTGAATGAATGTGGTGCTGAATAAACAAATGTATGCATAGCACTCTGCCTGGTTGCCTTCCCTAGACAAATAAAAGATAAATAAATCAAATATACTGCCTCTGCCCCAGTGACACCAAGCTGGTTGATCAGGCAGAGACTCTGCATACAGAACATGCTAATACAAGTCTAGCAGATCTGTCACACCAACCCTGGGTTATGCAAATAACAACGAAGCATGATGTTCCAATTTATTTAAAAAGCATGTGACATGTTGATGATGAATAACCTACTGTTGTTTTTAACATACTAACATTAACATGCACACAGTATGAATGTTAATTAATTATGGAAAACATGGTCAAGAAGGTAAAATCACCTCAAATAATAGTTCAGCATTATTGTATGGTTTTCATTCTGTATGATTGTATGATTGTATTGACAAACAGATGGATGATCATTGCATTATTATATGCATGATATTAGTTGAACAATGTCACCTGTTACCTGTGCAGATTGGTGGTTCCTCCCAGGGGTTTCAGGAGAAGTCTAAATGGTTGCGAGTTAATGTACAAGATTAGAAATAAGAAAATAAACATATTCTGCTGCAGATTGTTTTTTCTCAAATTCTTTTCTCAAATATTTGCTATTTTATTATAAAATAATAAAATAGTTTCCCCATTAATGCTTTTAAAACCTAAAAAAGTACAGGAAACATTGTTTTATAACAATATGAATCACAGCCATGTAAAGCACTTACTATTTTTTGATTATTTGCTTTGCTTTTTAAGACAATGAAATTGCCTGACTGAACTTTCATAGTAATAACAATACAATTTAAGAATTGTGCGTGTAGTGCCACACATACTGGCTTTGAGCTAAGCACGAAACCAGGCAGACAGGTATGGAGCTAATATGGCAGCTGTTTTAGTGAACTGTGTAAATAGTGGACAGGTGTGTGGAACTGTACAGCAGCTACAAGGGGCAGGTGCACAACTGTTTTACATCAACAGCTGCCAGGTGAGTAGATGCAGAGTGAGGATAAGGTGTCCTCTTGCTGGTTATAGATCATTTAACTGGCCTCATCAGTCAGAATCACTCAGACAGAATGTTTACAGACTCGTTATGTTGGTAAGCAGACATGTAAAGCAGCATTGTGACTGGGCAGGAAGCATAATAGTCCTTGTAAGCCATGCCAGTGGGCCAGCGTGGACGTGAATTAATGTTATTTGTTAAACCTGTGCTTTCTTGCTAGGACATGACCTCTACCACTCAAATATCCAGTCCTTCAGGTATGAGTAAAATAAAAGAAAGTGTATTGCTGAGTCTAAAAACACTCAAGTATGTAATTAAATAAACATAAAACAAAAATCCTTCCACATTAAACAAATTAACCCATTTCGTCCTCGCAAATAAGAAATCCTCCATAGGATGCTGAATTACAACAAGACCACATTTATGTCAAATGAATCTGTTTAAACCAAATTAATACAAAGTCACTAATATAAGAACTTTTAAAGAATGTTTAGGTTAAAGTAAAAACAGGCTTTGGAGAATAATCACAAAAACAGTTTCACTCAAAAATTATTCTTCTGGAGGATCTGCACATCCTGTTTTCGATGCTGGCTGGTTAGATGTCTCCTCAGATTGAAGCTGGATGGAGCTATGCTGGAATTATAAAAGTTCATGAGACTACAAGTACTTATAAGAAAGATACAGCTGTTATTTGACCAGCATAGAATGTACACACCCACACAGTCCTGAGAAGAGGTTTAAAATATATTTTAACGTAATACTGCTATTGCGTGCACAAGATACAATTTGTTACCACATTTTGGACAATTTGTTAACACGTTTTCATTGATTTGTGCGCACAAGCTACAGGACCTTGTTCCATTCAGTGATGACTTAGCCACTTGAAAAGAGAGCTGTAAGTTCCTAACTTCCTAACATAATTGTGCACAATCATGACTCAGACTTGAGAATCAGACTTGACTGTGCATGTATATGCACCATTGTATTAAGTTTAACATAACTTTATTTCAAACATTTAGTTTTTTGGTTTTCTCAAAAAGACTTTCTGTAATTGTTTAGATGTAAAAACAACAGCAATTTCATATGTTAATGGTTACATGAAAATGATTTAAAAAAACCTAATAGCTTTTTTCCCCTCTGTGAATAACTGTACAAATGTGCTCTTATTTTTCAAAAAAACTTTTCAGTCCAATTTATTAGACCTATTGTGAAATCTAGGATTATCACATCTTCCTGAAATGTTACTCTTAGAAACCAATGACCAATGCCTTCCAGAGGATGTATGGCTTGCCTAGGTAAATTGACCAAAAGTGACATTTCCTGATTTTTATTCAGAAAGGAGTGCACTGCTCGCTATCCAGTCGATGAAATTGCCAATTTTTGCAGGAATCTCCAGATGTCAAAAGTTATTGATACTAAATCACAGTATAGGTCCTGTACTAGGTCCCTTCTTATGGCCACACACTCTCATCCCTGGCCCTCTACGTTGCTCTTTCTGTTTGTGCATGTCTCTGGCCCCTGCTCAGTTCTCCTGGGCCATGTGGCTTTCTTCCTTCTCCGCAGGCCTACCATCCTTGAGCAGACCAGATGCCAACAGACTTCCTCGTTCCCCTGATCGCCTGTTCCCACTTCTCATCAGCCCTGCAGCCACCCGAGCTTCCCCATCATCTCCCCACCTGCACCTTATTCCACAATCAACCTCCACTGCATATACCAGGCCTTTGGTCCCTGCCAGATGTTATTTTGCTGCTTGCTTTTTGTCTTGGTTCCCTGTTTCTGGCTGCATGACCTTTTGCCAGTTTTTTGGACTTTGGATTCCTGTGGTGGTCAACATTATTACTATAGTACTACTGTGTTTGTCTACTGTAGCAACTTATTACACACAATTGAGCTAGGGAATGACTATTATAGGTATCGATCATAATGTTCCTAGCCCTTACACAAAGTTTTTACATTCATATAATTATTGCTTTATATGTATTATAAACTTCCTATACTGTGAATTTCCCCAGACCTCTCTTGGCAGAGCCTGAGGTGTGGCCAGCAATAGCAACCTCTCTCATATACCCACTCAAATCAAACCCACACATCAGACAAAAACAAAAACAAATGTAAACAACAAATAAAGGCACTTTTGCCTAGAGGTCGCTGTTTGACAGCATTACAGGGCTTCCAGCATTTGATGGTGTATAATGATATGATCTGCTGACCTTGCAGTTAAGCAGTGAAGGAGAATTTTATGTCAACGTAACAATATGCTAAATGAAAGGGTTATTGTTTGTTTTATTATTTGCTTTAATATTTTAACAGCAGGCCTAACCTAGGCAGACTTGACAGTCAGCAATACAACAAGCACGAGTATGAAACTTGGTACGAAAGTGGGTACAGACCAATCAGATACGCACTGTAAGAAGGTGTCCTTAAAGCTGGTGGTTGTGGCGTACAGTACCTCTTCAAGAAATGGTGCTGAAAATAGTAATCCTCTACCCATCTACTAAGATTCTGACATTTGCCTGCCACTCTTCAAACTGACAGTCATGCCTAATAAAGGGAACTTTCACATCCCCTTTCAAGGTACACCTTCCATAAACGTCTGTCCAAAAACCCAGTTAAGCAGTCCTGAGTCACACCGCTTCCCTTGCCTTTTTTAAGTTTTCCAATGGGTAAACATATCTTAATAAACCCCTTAGTGCTTAAAATGTCTGGGTTTGTGAAGGCTTTGACTAGGTCAGTGAGGCAACACCCCCTCCTAATAATCAGTGTAAAAGGAGCAGGTTCAGGTTCACCCAGGGTCTGGTCATTCCACGGCCACATCTTCATTTGCCACTGCCCCAATTATAATCTCGAGGTTGATCCCTTGCTGAACCACGTCATCCATCCCTTGTACTTCAGCTGAACAATGTGGCTCACTCTCTCTGAGGTCGAAAACTAGGGTTGAGATTAGCTACATCTCTGCTTCCCCTTCCTCTGAGCACAGTTGTATATACAATCTGAGGATTTGAACTCTGCTTTCTTCATACGAGTGATCCACAGTGCTAGAACAGCTGACCTATACCTGAGTACCTGAGTAGTCAGTGTCAGTTGAATGACATGAGAGCTCTTTCTTTCATTTGTGAAGAACAGGTTTTCAGCCATTTCTTTGATTTCCACTACTGTTTTGTCCTTGTCGATGGTCAGGTGTCTGGAGGTGTCTTTTTCATCACCCGTCTCTTGATTTATTTTTAGCACCGTTTTTTTGAGGGTACCAGTACCTCACCAGACACCAATCTTTGTCTCCACCAGTAAATTAAAACTTAAAATACAGCTTCAATACCAAGCTATGAACGAGAGCATGAACGAGGAAACGCTTGTAAGCTAGGTCCATAATGACATCCGGTTATTCATTTTGTTAACATAATATTTTTAACAAAGACAATCTTCTATACAATAATATAACATTGGACAGAAATGTAAATTGAAAATAAGACCGTGTAAGCCTCATTCATCTGTACATCACTTAAAGTATTTTAACAATGGGAAGTCAGTCAATCTGAGCCTTCCTCTCTATTAGCCTACTAACATGTTCATATGTTCATTTTGTCTGCAGAGTGCATTTATTGTACATTGCTATTAGTTTGTTTGACTGTGTTAGGATAAATATTTCCAGTCTCTGTGTAAGAATAATTATTCCTTTTTATGTACTGCTGCACATATTGTGATGTTAAAGAGCCACCATGTGGTCAACTTGAGTATTAGCATTTCTTTACAGTAATTGTATAGTACAGCTCCTTTCTGTAGCCGTTCAACCCATGACCACGTCTATAGTAACACAAAGTAGTACAGAAACTGACCTCTTGAATTCTGACAGATATCCTGTGATGGGATAGTTTTTTGCATTTGCAGGGGGTTCCCAGCATATCTGATTTCCCACGATTACTATTCTAATGCTGATAACCTCCTCAGCAATTTCCCGCTTAATAGAGAAGTCTCTCAGCTCAGCATCCATGGTTTTTACTGTTTGCTGTGGAAAGCATAATATAAATTCCAAACATGTATAACTTTGACGCAGACGACGGTGGATTTGAACAGTATGTTTCCTGTCCAAATACTAAAAGGCAAATTAAATTCTTTACTATAATATATTCTGTTAGAGTGTGGTTGGTATATTTGTGTGGCGCACGCATGCACACACACACACACACACACACACACACACTAGGCTAGTCTAATGTTCATTGAATATGACTCAAAGCAGCTCATGATATTGGCCATGACATGTAAATCTATTGGAAACTCTTGATGCACAGACACATGTTATTTCACTGCATCTCTAACAATCAATGGCCAAAAACATGATACCATCAGCTAACCCTGCTGCTACCGGTATTAGCTTGTTAAAGCTTAGCAATTTAACTATGTAGGCAGTTCAATAAATAGCCAGCACAGCTAACAGTGAGATTGTCAATTACACATTTTAGCTTTCCCGACTCGAACTCCCTGCTGGGTAAAGTAATTTACAAAATCTGGTTGGTTTAGTAAAAGCCTTTTGTACAAAAAAGTTTACATTTTCCACACCTAACCTAACACCTAACCTAGCTAGCGTTAACATTAAGCTATTGTTAGCTGGAATTGCAAATTACAAGTTACCATCCCGGAGATTATGATTCGTGTTTATATAAATATCGTGTTTATCTCTTTCTAGGATGATTTACATTTTGATGAGCTAGCAACTAATGGTGCCTGGCTAGCTAATAATCAACTTAGCTTCATTACTTGAAGCAGGTGAACTTCATGCCTCTGGGAAAAATGCGGGTCTGTTGTGCTGACTCTGTATATACACTTATCTTGTGCAAACGAATTAATCAATATGTGCTAATGAATTGTTTCTTGTGTTCAAGCAGTAGCATTTTTAGCTCTCAATGTAGTAAAACATGGCCTCGATATCCTATATTTTTTTCTCTCTGGAAAAACAGAAACAACAAACTCTAGCTTTCTCTTTGTTGTATTTCAGTTACACAAACTAAAACTAAAATCAAATCAAATGTCAATTACAGACAGTTAAATTGTAGTAGTTGTAGAATAAGGCTTTAATACAAAAGAAAAACAAATGTATTTTAGACAGGAATTCATTCATGTATCAATATATTTATTATGAAAAATGTATATATTGAGAAAGTTTGGGCTTCGTTCACATTTTATAACGTCTGCACTTTTGTTGTCACCTGTTGTTTTATTTTTATTGTCTTTAGTTGGATATGTTTGCATGGATGTGCACTCCTCAGAGATAAATTAAGGGAGAAACCAGTACAGCTGGTTTTAGACATTATGCACATTATGCTTTTGTAGGCTCCTGTCACTACTATGGTACAGGATAAAAGGTGATGTTTTTATATAATTTTGGTTAAATAATAGGAATTAAATTTTGTCAGGCTTTGATTTTCCAGTAATTCAGGGTACAGTGATTATGGTGGAATCTCAGGTCGTCATGGTTACATAAACCCAAACATCTTGGTCCTCTGCTCAAGATGGTCTAGAGTGGAGGAAGGATGTTCCCATGAATAGGAATGTACATATGACTTTATATAATAATAAACACACGTAGAATGGAGAAAACCATAAAGTCCACCATACAAAAATATATACGTAAAATAATAATGAGATTGCAGATCAACAGATATAACTGGGTAAAGTAATAGGGCAATAGAAAAAAAAGATTTGACTGACTTCATGAAAGTCAACATTTAAATATAAAATCTTTTGATAAACAATATTCTCATATCAAGAAAACATTGACCATTGACTTCAGATCAGAACACAAATAGCAAAAGACAATGTAATACCCTGTTTCTACCAAAATAAAGGCTGTAAATATACAAAAAATTACCAGTGCTGCTAAATAACACATTCATTTACATTTTTACATCAATATTTGCAACATTTGACTCATTGATAAATAAAGATATACAAAAATGGAAATAATAATTAATAACCTACATTAATCATTTGTTTGTTGTCTGGTTGGTAATCCTTGTATTAAAAGACCAATTAATTCTTTGTTTACATTTGGGCCATGGGTTGTAGTTTCAAGGCGCATTAAGCAAAATTCAGAAATGCTCTGGTCTCCAAACAAATTAACAGCAATTGGTTATCAGTATTGCATAATGAAAAGAGCTGGTTTCCTTTGAAAAAAAAGGCTACTAATTGTGTTTTCTTTAGATTTCAGGGACTGTGCACAACCACAATCACTTTGTCTCCTTTACACTAGATGGTGCAGTTGTACCATTAATGGAGATTACCATTAGACGATCTGGGTATGAGTGACAGTTAGATACAATACCTCAGTGTCAAAGAAACATATGGGAATAAAGACTATTCACTCTGACTAAACAAGGTATATTTATATTTGCTATGTCATTGTTTGTAGTACTTTATTTCTGAAATGAATGAAAGCCATTACCGACACATTTCTTTCTTAATGGTGACAAAAATTCAGCATTTGGATGCTAAAGAAAGTTATGTCATGTGTTCATTTTTGAAAAGATTTCACCCAGCACAACAAACAACATCCTATTTCTGCTGATTTTAGAGAGAGGCCAGCCATTTTAAATTATTGAACTACTTTCCTTTTCATGTGGAATTAATAGTTTTGCATTTAAATACTCCATGTAGACGTCATTATTATACTTGCTAGGACAGATGAAGAGGATTGCCATTAAATTAGCAGTCACCTTGATCATCAGAGGGAACAGAATATTTTATAAGAAATATAAGGAGGTTCATAAAAGCTCTGCAGTCTGTCATGGTCATCCCCTGAAAATAGACCTAAAAGGCTAGGCTAATGTCCAGCTTTGCCTGATTATGCATATTAATGACACCTCAAGAATTCATCACAAAAATCATTTTTCAGTGGGTGAAGAGGGCAAACGGTAATAAATGGTTGAATTTATTCACTTTAGGAATAATCCCTTTAATCAGGAGAGAACTGTCATGAGAGTGGTAGGCCGGGTCCCTTGAATTTTTAAATAGTTTTACTAAATCAATTTAATATGTAATATGATCACTTAAACACAAAAAACAACAAATCCTTCAGGAACTAATGAGCTCATAAGCTTGAGAACAATAGCTTCATAATTAGTCGATAATAAAAACAATTGCTTTTCCATGCTTAGTCTGGGGAACTGCAGGTGCCATATAGTATGCAACAGTGCAGGTTTTCAACAATTGGGCGGCCTACTGGCCCGGCATTATACTCCGAGGCAAGCTGCACTGGGCTTTTGTTGAAGTTCTTGAGATAACACAAAGAAAACTTCAAACAGGCTTCTTATTGTGTTCAGTTCTTCTGGGCAAGCTGATTACAGTTAAGGATAAAAGTTGTTCCTATACAGTAAACTAATGTGGAGAATCAGAGAGCACTAATTAAGTCATGGGGGAACCCGAGGCGGTCGGCATGGATGTGTTCCCCAACACTCAGACCATGGGGGTTTAGTGGGAACTTTAAAGCTCGACAGCAGTCAGCATCAAACGTGTTTATTGTCGGCTGAATGTCCGGTTGAGGCATGAACCGCTGGATCTACAAAGCCACCTGTGAAAAAAAAAAAAAAGCAGAAGCTGCAGCTTCTTAGCCTGAGTACTGATAGCCTTTTCTACTTCCCTTTTTTTGTTACCTCCATGTCACTGACCCTAGTAGAGCTTAGAAACTTGCTCTAAATGCCATCATTGTCTGAAGCAAACACAGCCACCGACCATTGTATCAAAGCAGGACGTGTTTCAGTTTTTATATTGTCCCGTATTCACAGTAGTGGTGTTAAGGATCTCTATCAAGAGGTAAACCATGGCAGGTCTATACAACATTTAAATACATATTAACATAATGAAACAGAGTAAAATTCAAAATCTGCTGCATTTTAACCTTTGGTTTAACCTTAATTTTGCTGGTAACCATGAAAACTAAATCTGATTTAATTGGTTTTTATTTTATTTTACTCAATTCAATGAAAATCAAACAGCTTGAAAGAGCCTTTAGACTCTTAATATCCACTGTAAAATCAGAACAATTGTCAAACTATGAACCTGTCTTTCAGGTCAATGTCAGCTATGTCTAATTTTCAAATACAGACCAATGGAGATTTAATAGAATGGATATTACTAACTATGTTTAAGTGGAGATGTTGCATACGTCATGATCACAGCTCTGAATAGCTGCCACTGAAGCATCCACACTATTGTTGGTTCTATGAACTCAGGAGAGACTGAACTAGTAAAAGTGTGTGTGTGCATGTGTGCGTGTATTGTGAGATTTAAATACGTAATATGCAAGTCTGTGTGTGTGTATTAAGTGTATGTGAACAGTACTGAGTGTATGTACAACAGTGAATGACCACACACACACACTTACTGAGTTTAAAGTGTTTGGCCCTGGCCTCTCTTGCTTTTCTTTTCATGGTGTAACTTGTCCTTGTGTTACTCCAGCCTTTATGTGCTCTTATATTTGCAGCATGCATCAATCTTAGGTATTGTTACTATATTTCCACACTGCTGTCTGCATTGTATCCCCCCCTCCCCTGCACATTTTGGTATCTTTTAACTGATTTGAATTTCTGTGAAAGCCTCACCTGTCAACCCATTCAACATCAGATCCTGTATGAAACAAATGTTTAAACATGCTTACACCCATTCTGTTGCTTGTGTCTTTGTTTGACCCTGTTTATCTGATTCAATTTTCTAGTCTTTGTTATAATAATGATTAATTCAACTACAGATGTATTCCTTTTGCATTCTAAAGCAAATTATGTATTAATGAGCAGCATATGCAGCAGGGAGGAAGTCATCTGGGAGATTATTAACAACAGTTTAAACAAAATGTTGCTGTGTTTTTTCTTTATTAGTGTAGCGATGTCTTTAGATTTAGTTGTGCCCATTTGTTGTGGTGCACACCCACACCCACACCCACATACACCTCTATATATCTGCTCACACACAAGCAGACACATGCCTTTCTTAACCCCTTTTCTCATTATTGGGAGGGCCTGTCCCACTGCCTGTAGCCACCTGCAAATTACAATTTAGTACTCCAAGAGTTAAGACTGTGTTCTTTCAGCCCATTGTGTGTGTGTGTTTGTGTATTTGTGAGTGTGTGGGTACGTGTGTGTGTGTGTGTGTTGAGGGAGGGAGAGGGGGAGAGAGAATCTGGTAGAAAACCTTTAATCCGGGTGCTGTCAGGCCCAAACCCGGCTTGACGTCCCATTGATGTGGAACAGAACAAAACACAGGGCCCCTTGCTAAGCTCCCACTGGCTCTCACACACACACACACATGCACGCACGCACGCACGCACACACACACACACACACACACACACACACACTGGGCCCCTCTTTAAAACCCCTAGCCTGGGCCCCTGCTCCCTAACTGGGAAGGGCATTCCTCAGTCTACGCACACGCGTGTGCATACGCAAACTCACTCACTCACTCTCTCTCACTCTCTCACACACACACACATACACACACACACACACACACACACACTGAACTGAAAGAACACAATCTTAACTCTTTAAGTGCTGTGTTGTAATTTGCAGGTGGTACGAGCGTGAAGGTCTGTCCCTCTCTCTTAAAGTGTGCGTCCATTCATTTCTATATATAAACCTGAGTGTGCGTGTGCGTGTTTGAGGGAGGTGGAAGACTCGTAGGTTTGAGAAACAACAATCTATTTGGTTTGTAGACAAATGTGCACACTACACACGCACATGCACACACACAGATATGTCATACGTTTGTGAGATGCTTGGATACAGTTAACAGAAGCCAGATGCGCCAGTGTGTGTTGGCAGTAATGAAAGTGTGTATCCGTGGTGACAACAAACAGTTATTATTGTCCTGCTGTTTGGACAGCTCCCAGCCCGCAGCATCTCTGTTTACTATTAGCTTAAAGAAAGAGAAACAGAAAGAAGGAGACACAAAGCAGAGACAGGGAAAGCTAGAAGCAGATGCATGTCAGAGCGGATACAAAAAGCGACTTACATTAGAATAAACATGTATTTTAGCTAATGATCTGGAACGGTCAGGGATCTTAATGTGTATTTGGCTGTTGCTGTTTTGGTAGCCAGCAGGTGGGGGTGTGGGCAGCAGTCAGTCTTGCAATAATACATCCTGCTCCAGGTTTGACCCAACGTTGCCCTTAAGGTTGAAGCATTTTGGTTGTCAGTTCAGTTTCAGTGTATCCCACAAGAATTTAGGTGGTCCTAAGTGTTTCAGTTTTAGGCTTGAGGTGGCCACCATAGGTTATCACTTAAACGGACATCAGGGAGCCACACACCTACTGTATGGAAACCATTCCCACCTCCTGTGACTGTTCACACCCACTCACACCTACATGGTCAGCTCATTTCCCTCTTCACCTTCTCCAGGACTAAACTCGCCCCTTGGTTTCCGCTGTTAAATTACAGAGATTTTTATTCCCCAGCACTGGAATTCTGCCGCTTCCGTTTTGGAATGTCAGAACTCCGAGTGAGCCGTTTGTTTGGGCCGGGCTGCGGTCCAGAGAGGCCCGAGCACTCCCAACCAAAATGTTTTTATTGACGGGCGAAAGCAGTCGGGCCGACAGCACCGATTGGCTGTAATTGGTCGGCAAGTCAGTGGTGTATTTGAAAGACCCTATGTGAAGTGGCAGCCTTTAAAAGCACACACACACACACACACAAACACACACGTACGCCCACCCCTGTTTCTCCCCTCCCGTCACTTTAAGAGAAGCCAGATGGGCCACGGGGAAGCAATCACCCCTCTATTTGTCTTGGTGCTGATCAGGTTAGTGAAGTGTTCTCAGGCCTGGCCAGGAGTCTACACACTGCTGCCTGTCGTTTCTGTATCTCACTGCACTGCACTGCACTGCATGGCTCCTGCCAACTGGCCCGGTCAGACCGCTCTGGGGCCGTCTAACCAGCAGTACAGTGAGTGGGGAAAAATAAATAAAGGCAAATAAAGGGCAGAAGTAATGATTTTGTCCGCCACTGTCTCATTGTGGATGTCTGATATAGGGCTGGGCTCAGTTGAACACCAGCTAAGTAGCTGACTGAGCTAATGTTAGCAGGGAAGCTGGTAGCTAACATCTTTCATCTGTTGATATGGATACCACCATTTAGGGCTGGGTCAATGGATGGGAGGTGTGGAGGCAGCAGCGTGTGTGAGTGTGGAAAACATTCCAGCCATTGAACACACAGATGGTTTGGTTTAGAGCAATGAAATGAGCACCAGACACAGAGCAGTGACAGTGAACGAAAGCCTCAATGATGCACATACACACACGTACACGTAGCCCTGAATGCACGGGTTAATGGAGTGACGGAATCCAGAAGGAATTTACTCAAGGACTCGAGGAGTGAACTGTTAGGTAGCCTCTAAACTGCCCTGCAGAAACTCCTGAGCACTGTTCAGTTTTTTTCTGCAAAGTAAAACATTTAGAACTTCTTAACAAGGGCACGACATATACAAGGATGACAGAGCTGTGTGCATAGAAATCGAAGGGGAGAACGGGAGAGGGTCAATGAAGAAGACGCAGAAGCAAAACGACGGCGGAGCAAGTTGCACCAGGGGCAGGGCAGGACCATCAGGAAGACTCCTTGGAAGTGAAACCTGATCCCTCCCAGACCTGCCCACCCCCTGATTGGCTAGCCCTCCCGTGAACCCTGACCCTTGACTTTGTCTGGGGCTTGTGACCTTGAGTGAAGTACAGGCAGGAGTGTTGCGTCTCCTCCCAGACCCTCGTCTGTGCTCTTTCTCCGCTCTCTCCCCTGGCTTTTCCTCTCTGCCCATTCGTCTCCAGCGAGAGAAGGTCTGTGGGGAGGAGATGGAGAGCAGAAATGTCAGCGAGACATTAAACAGAGTGCGTCTGTGTGTGCTCTCATAGTCCAACCTGTCTGATTTCCCTCTCCTCCATCCCTCCCCCCTCTTCCTCCTCCTCACATCTCCTCTATATACGCTTCTCCACAGAGCAATAAATTCATCCTCTCTTCTCCAAATCTCCAAATCTCTTTGTCTTTTTTGCTCCGTCAACACCCTTATCACTTTTTCTGCCCTTTCTGCCTCCCTTTGCACTCGTGGTTTATTACACCCTGTGTCAAGGCCAGTACCACCAGTAATTCAAATACAATGTTTGTATTTTAGTACTGTTTGGCAAATAACTGTAATAATAACTATATTGCACACTATTTATGTAGCCTAGAATGGGTTATAAATCAACATGAAAAAAAGAAAGTGTACAAACACCATGTTGTGGTTTATGCTATAGACTATTCCTTGGCTGGGACTTGTGACTTGTTGACTAATTGTTGCACTGTGAGGTTGCAAGGCAGCCAGCGGAGACTCCAGGAAGTTACTGCCCTCAGCCAAGCCTAGCTGTTTCCTCGTTTCCAGTCTTAATGCTTAACTGAGCTAACCGGTTGATAGCGATAGCTTCATTACCATACAGACATGAGAGTGGTGTTGATCTGCTCATCTAACTCCCGGCATGAAAGATTATTCCTTTAATTTTGTAGCAGACAGGACTAATCTTAATAATATATCCATATTCATGGGGTCATCATCTGGATTTTTCCTTTATGAGCTAAATATATGAATAAATCTATCTTTTTAAAGGTAATCGTCAGTGCACCTTTATATTTTTGTGCTAGCACTGATTCATTGGCAACAAAAGCTCCTGTCATTTGTATCTGAGGACATTTTTGGAGCATGTGTCTATCTCTAAATGTGTATAAAAATCACCCTCTTTACATGCATTGATCCTCTCCTCTCCTCTCACACCTGTGGACACACATGTAAACATGTAGTTCTGGCAGACGCACACAGGAGTCTCTCTGTTCTGTCCCAGTTCAGAACATGGCAGCAGAGCGCAGCCGAGTGGTGTTTATTTTATTGGATGTTTATTTCGCTCTGTAAAACATGCCACTCAGGGACCTCGTAGAGCGATGTACTCAAGCCCCTCTCTCTCTCTCTCTCTCTCTCTCTCTCTCTCTCTCTCTCTCTCTCTCTCTCTCTCTCTCTCTCTCTC
>JAVQJL010077508.1:0-44261 GCA_036024295.1 Nannoperca obscura
GTGTCAGTCATCGGGGGGTCCCGGGCCATGTTGATGAGGCCGGTTGCGGAAGGGAAGAAACAGTTTTTATGGCGTGAGGTTTTGGTCCTGATGGACCGCAGCCTCTTGCCAGAGGGGAGCATCTGAAAGAGTTTGTGACCGGGGCTCTAAATTATCTATTATTTACCTGCTATGTTTCAGGACTGAAGTGAATGTTTGTGGCAAATGGCAAAGTCTGGGTTGAAACCTTGTTGATTTTGTGCTGATTTATACTGTATGTAAAACACCTGTCACCGCAGGTCTTGCATGTACAGCTTTCTTCCACACAGTGGCACCATTGCATGATATTGAGGCCGCGCGGTCTTGTGAGAGTTTATGGTATCAGCTCACGTTACTTTAAATTTACATGTAAATGCAGCATGAATTCAAAGGAAAGCACAACTACCGAATCACACAGAGCTTTTTATCTGAGGATCTGCCTCGGCTTAGAGACACTTATCTTACCTACTAGCAGAGGTGGAAAGTCAGTGCATTTATTCAAGTGTCCTTAAGTACAATTTGAAGTACTTGTGCTTCACTTTCCATTTTTTATTCCATTTTCGGCTACTTTTTTCTTCTATTTCACCACAATTCAGAGGGAAATATTGTAATTATTACTTACTACACTCGACTCCACTCCATTTATTTGATCACTTAAGTTACTAGTTACTTTGCAGATTCAGATTAATATTACAACACATGACAAATAAATGATGATGTATTATTATAGATTAAGATAAGATCTGGGGGTAAAATTGTGACAAAGTAATACCACTCACATGAGTCACATAAAAAGAGTTTGTGGGCAGGCAGGCCGTTGACACGTCGGCACAGCTGAGGTTCAACCTTTCCAAAAGGAGCGCTCGACCCAGGAAACCTCCCCTGCCAGTTTCTCTCACCCGGCACCAGATGTTGCCTTGTGGTGTATTGTACTGCATATCTGTAATAATTAATGCAGAGCTCCCAAATGTGCAGTCATATACACAGGTATGCACTCACACACATACTCAAAAAGCACACACACAGACACACACTACATGCTAGAGTTGAGTCATAACACCTGACACACGTGGGAGAATATAAAAGCTCTGTTGTATTGATGATCATGAACACTAGACGTTCTTCATGAACATCAAGTCAACAGGCTCTTCCCAGTGTACGCGGCTAAATTTACCAAGAGAACACTTAACATTACTGTTGACTTTACAGAGACATACGGAACTGTATTTTGCTTTATTTCTGATGTTACAATCCCACATTGTGTCTGGATGACTCTTTCAAGTTGACTGACTGATTGCTGTGACCCGTACTGCTGGCAGAGGACAAGGCCCAATTTGTCGGCTGCTCATCATCTAATGAATGAAATCATATCCAATTACACGCCCGCCATCTTTGATCACTTACATTATGAGAGATATGCGCATGATGGGTATTATAAAGGATCACTGTCACTTTGGTGACAAATTATGATTCACTTTATGACTCATGTAGGTCTTGGCAACAGCGGGTTCTCATAGGCTGGCTGCATCACACAGCAATTACACCCAAACACAGTTAAATGTAAAAATATTGTATAACATTTTTGTCAGCAAGAAAAGCAATTACCTTGAACTGACAGAGATCCAGATAAACAGAAAAACAGTTTGTGGCCGGAAATCTTGATCAATAAGAGGAAGAAAAATAATATTTGAAAAGATCTTAAATTCAAATATTTATGCATGCCAACGGCTTCCCTGGCATCACTTCTGTGCAGACAAGATTGGGCAATTGGGACATTTCTACATGAACTGTTTAGTAATTAGGGACCTTGACTAACAAGCTCTGTGTATTTGGAGTGTTTATCTCCTCACAGCCCAGCCTATGTGACTTTCACGCTGTATTTGTGGACGACATTTGTGGATCCCTCTAGAACCAAGTCGCCTCCTAATGTCACAATTAAACTGCCATGACCAATAGTGGTGGCTGTGCCAACTAGATTACAAATGAGGATAGCAGAGGACAACAAAGGTTAGAGCAGAGGATATTAGCCTCTAAATGCAATCAAGTCTTACTTCGAGTCCCAGAACCATCATTTAGACATTATTAGCAAAGTGTTGAGTTTGTTCAGTGTGCAAAATACAACATTTAAACATAACGTATATTGATTTCTCAAGATTAAAGAAGATTTTTTTAAGCTCCAAAAATGTTTTTGCTCAAGCATTACTGGACCAAAATAACGAATTACACCACATCAACAGGGTTTGTGCAGAAAATAAAAATAAATCACCTCCTTTGACAGTGTACACCACATTTTCAGTTTTGATGGAAGTTTCACAAGGATCACATCCAATTTTAAGCCCTCCTATCCTCACTTCTTTGTCTCTGACAAGCTATCACAAGAGATACGTATCCACATATGAAACCATTTTTGTGTGTAAGAGGCTGTCAAAATAATATTTTCATTCCTCCAAAGGACCCTGGTAACCTCTGCTGTCTGCAGCTGTGCTGTATCCTCGCTGAACATCAAGTTTGGACACAAACTAAAGTGTACAGTATGGACTGTAAAACCTTTCTCAATGCCACTACTTTCCTTTCACTCAAACCCTGGGTGCTGCTAGTGGAGTGTGAAGGCTGGAGGTTAGGGATCACAGGATCCTTCAGACAAGCCTGGCACAAGCCAGATGTCATCAAATTTTGGGGATTTGGAAGCCTGAAGTCACATTTTGTCAACTAGACATAGAATTGCCATCAGCACTTCTGCTCAAAATCGCTGCTGTGACAAAATCACTCATAGACAAAGGTACTAATATGAAATATGAAACCCTTTTTTGCTGTTTTGACAGTTCAGTGGCATACTTGTGCTATGGAGCTTGTATTTCTTTTGTGGAAAAACCTTTGAAGGTTCAAGGAGATATTTATTTACTTCTGGTGTAATCAGAGTCGTTCCTTAAATGACAACTTGTTATTTTTAAGTGATATTTCATTATTTACTGTTAGTCACTTCATCTCAGGCAAGTAAAGAAAACTGAGAGTATGTGAAAAAATAAAACAAATGTTTTCCAGAAAGGTGACAAATTAAAGGGGAAAAAACCACAATGAATGTAGACGCTTCCAAACAGGACATAGTGGCTCCCTGAATGGTTTGATGAGAAAGAAAATGATGTGAATTGCTTTGGCCTTCACAGTCACCAGAACACAACCCAACTGAATGCCTATGCGAGATTTTGGATTGATGTGTCAGAGGTTCCCAACCTGGGTGTCAGCTGCGAGTCGAAAAAACATATTTCTGCCACAAAACGTTAAGCTTATTTTTTTCAAACTTTCCTCTAGTCTTTGCATTTTACTGGCCGAATGATGGTTGGTCAGTCTGTTGGTCCAGACCGAAATATTTCAACAGTTATTAGAGAGATGTCCCTTCCAGGATCTCTTTTAATCACTTGGGTGATCTCGACTTTTCATTCAGCCCCACCATCAGGTCAGAATTTTGGTTTGGTTTATGATTAAATACTTGTACTAAATGAATGATGTTTCCATCAACCTCAGCTGTACTTTGTCAAGCCAAAAACATTTGACCATCTACCATCAGGAAATATCTTCAAGAAAAATGGTATTCATCCCTTAAATAGATTTTCAGAATCTCTGCGGAGGAGCTTTGAGGCTGTTCTGGTAGCATCTGTTGGCGCGCTGATTTTGAAGGTCCGTTCCTGTCATCATCCATCACGTTGTCTGCTTGGAGAACACAAACTGTATCTCCTTAACTTACCCAGCCTGCACTACAAATGTGAACATCAAGAAAGCAGCAGGACCAGAAGGTATCAGTGGGTGGGTCCTCAAACAATGTGCCGACCAACTAGCCCTAAGACTTGCTTTACATATTTATTACTATTCCTATTCCATTTAAACTTTTTTTAAATGCACAAATCGAAGGAACGGGCAGGATGACATTTCACTGTGATTGTACCTTACAAGACTATGTGCCTTGCAATAGCTTGGCCCCTTGGGTCTGTGAAATGATTAATTATACTATTAGAAGTGGATTATTAAGGTACACATACTGTAACTGTGGTTACAGTTGGTGGTGGGTAGCAGCTATAGAAGATTTCCTTCAGCAAATGAACATTTAACAGCACACGTCTGCCTGCAGCAGCGTGTCTCTCATTCACCAGCCTTCTTTCTAACCATCCTCCATGATTTACTTTCATATTCCTCCCACCCCCACTCTTTCATCCTCTTACATCCAATAGTGTCAGAGCCATAAAGTCCCAGCAGCAGAATACACGGTGGTTTAGTGGCATTGTTAGAGCACCTCAAATGTGGAACTGCTTGATTCCAGGCAAGGCTTGCACGGTTTTGTTTCTCAAAAAGAAATCCCAAAACCACCTTTAGGAAAATCCCATTCAGTCTTGTACTGTAACATCAATTTGTGTTATTTTGTAATAAAATGCTACGTCTTATTCTACCACAGTTAACGATTCACAATATTTTCCAGCCTCCACCAGAAATGTGGTTGCATTTTTTGAATTTGGCTTCTGTGGAGATCAATGACAATAACAATTATTAAAATAGGAAACCAATTTTTTCTATCCTGTGGCTGAACTGCATTATGGTCTATTAAAGCTACTGTTAGCCACCTTTTTACACAGTGGTTTTCATTGGATTTACTTTTTATCTATTTATTAATTCATCTTTATTGAAATGAATTTGCACTGGTTGCCAGCTAGAACACTGTGACAGCCTTTTGTAAACAAATCACTGCATAACCTTTTAATAAAGTTGAAAATGGGACAAAATCTTTGGTCTATTTCACCTCCAATTTGAAATCTGCACAGATCAAGAGCTTCAGTTGTAATGACTCTTGTTTCTGCAGTTTTTTTTGACTGTTTGTTGAGAGTAGAGATATGTCATGATGAATGTGACTCTTTTCCAAGGTGATTTGGTGTCTTTAGTCAGTATGAGAGGAGGCCTTCAGACACCTGCCACTTTAGTAGAGAATTAAGGATCCAGAGGACAAAAAAAAGCCAGAGTCAGAGAAAAGAAGAGAGAGGGAGGGAGAGGCCAAAGAGCAAGGGAGCGAAGATAAAGTTGTGCAGTGAAGCAAAGATAATGTAGTCACTGTTTGGTTCTCTCAGCACCTTCTACCTGTCAGTGAACAGTTCAAGCAGGAATTGCTCCTGCCTGTCTCTACCAAAAGGACATGGCAGCTACAGAATGACAACATGGTGGCAGAGAGTAACAACACAATGCTATGGTGCCAATATAAACTCTCTTCTCAGGGGCGGGAGTTCTCACAGAAATTCAAGGCTCTGCTGTGATGAAAATCTACCACAGTGTTTAAAGCATGTTGTGTCAAGGTTGCACATTGGTTATTGGAGAGACCGTCCTCTAGTCTTACCCATGATGAGAGGGTCAGTGCTTCCATTTGCACAACAGCTATGTATTCATCTGGAGTCGTGTGTCAGGTCACAGTGTTTCTGAGCTGAATACTTCACCTCAGCTTGCTCTTGTTAATTTGCTCTCTGCTAAACAATAGAAATGTTGTGCTGATTGGCAGTTTGGTATATTGACAGAAATGTTAAGCTAAATATAAAGCTACAGCCATGAGCTGTTACCGTTAGCTTAGCTAAGAATAAAGACTGGAAGCCCGGGGGAAACAGCTAGCCTTACTCTCTCCAAAGGTAAGAAGTTCTGCCTGACAGTAGCTCCAAAGCTCACTAATTAACACAAATATTGCTTGTTACATCCAGTACATATCCAGAGAAAGCCGGGCTAGTTGTTCCCCCCTGCTACCAGTTTTTATGCTAAACTAAGCTAACTTCATATTTAATAAACAATTATGTGAGTGGTATTGATCTTCTCATCTAACTCTGTGCAAGAAAGCCAACACGCGTATTTCCCATGCTGAACTATTCCTTCATTGAACAGAAAATGTATCTCCAAAAAATGTTTTTATCGAGTATAGTCGTTTATCAAGCAAAGAAAAAATCCTGATTCTCAAATGTGAGAATGTGCTGCTTTTATTTGTTTTCTATCACTTAAAACTGAATATCTTTGGATTTCAGACTGTTGGTCAGACCGAACAAGCCATTTTAAGACTTGGGCTCCAGGAATGTGATGTCACATTTTTCACTATTTGCTACAGTGACAAATTGATTAAATTAAGAAAAGAATTTAAAAAAAGAAGTGACAGATCTTTACATAGTGAAAAGAATTGTTAGTTGCAGCCCCAGTAAGATGTATCTCTACTTAAGAGTGTTGTTGACAATTTGATGTACAGCTCCTTACATTACAGCTGTTTCAGGATTCTGACTTTTGTCTTCATCCACAAATCTTGTTCCATTTTGCTCATCCACTACACTAAAACGATCTCACTTGTGCTTTTCAATATTTAATACTTCACTATGAATTTCTATTGTAAAGTTTAGGGATGTGTGAAAAGCACAAGTCCCATAAAGGGAAATGGGAGGGGGAGATGAAGAAGGCCAGTCGCATGAATGTGGGAAATAAAAAGTGTAAGTTAGATTTTTCAAAACCTCAATGGGTGAACAGAGCAGAATACACCCGTTCTGGTCTGCACGGTCCACATGGTTCAGACTTTTACACTGTATAATCTATAAAGCAAATTGGACCTTGTGGCCTCATGGATGAGTTGAAAGAGCTTTTATCTTTTTTAGATTTCCGATTTACTGATTTTCTGAGACTTCAGTTCATCAGTTATTCAGCTATAAATCCGCTACGTGCATTTGAATGAACTTCGAGAACTGTCATATGATTAGTTCATCCTTGTGTAAAGTGTCCCTTGGTCCTTTTGCAACCAGACAATGACCATACACACACACACACACACACACACACACACACACACACACACACTTAACAAATGAATTTGCCCACATACAAACACACATAAAACAGATTATTCAGTGAGGGCATTATGCTGTTGTGATATCAGTATTTGTAAGGCTTGTTTTTTTTTTTGAGGCCTCATGGAAAAACTCCTTGTGTATTCCACCCCCTGCGTCTGAATTATTCAGCTTCAATGCCATTTCTATTCTTAGTACTATCTAGTGTTTGGATGGCTGCAGAAGAATCCTAAACAACATAAGTAGCACATACTGTATGTTGCTGGTCTATACTTACAGCTCTGTTTATTGGCTTTGCTCTTTCATGTGAATATTGTCGTTGAGAAGGTTCAGATGAAAGATATGTAATATTAATTGCACAATTAGAAAATGCAACATGTTCAATGCTCCTTAACTGAAGACCTGCATGCTCACACCATCTGCTCTTTACATTAAAAATGTGCATGCATACTGCAAGGTTGAAATTAGATTCTGATGTTTACACATCACTTTTCCAGGATGGAATTAATTAGCTTCAAGACAAAGAGGCCGGAATTAAATCAAGTCGAAAAGCGATAGAGTCTTCAAGGGAACATCAAAGGTCTGCAGACGTCCCTCTGGGCTGTTTCATGAAACATCGATTGAAAATGCTGGGTGGGAATGTGCTTACTGTCTGCCATCCAGTGAAACTGATTTCATCCAGCCACGCCTCGTAGCTGAGATCTGCTAATCTCTCAAGTCTGAAATTGTTCTGAGAGGAGCAGAAGAAGAAGAAGAAGAAGAAGAAGAAGAAGAAGGGAGAGTGAGGAAAAGATGGGATGGTTAGGCTGCAACTACGTGACATCTGCTGCTGGGATCAATATGCTGACACAAATAAGGTTATGGTTTTGTTTTTATTTGAGATGTTAGCAAGTCAGATTCTGTTTATCACTTATTATTCTACATGCAACATTCATCTCCACAAGAGTTTCTCTGTTATTTTGTTTTGGGATCATTAAGCTTTTCACTATTACAAGGCTGTCATCGCTATGGCAGCATCAGCAGAATTTTTAATGATGTAGAATGATTAATAATTTACATTAATATGGCATCTGCCAACCTCATACATTTGATTAATCAAATACATTGCAGTGTAATTATAAACCATAGGATTAGGCTGTTGACAGAGTCAATACATGTAGGCCTAAAGCACCTTGCAAAATGTGTTAGTGTTGACATTCACTTGCAGAAATGTATATATACCAAGCAAGAAATATGGTATGATGGCTTCTTTTTGGAGCTCTCTGAAAGAGAGCACAGTGTGATTAACTGTCAAAGTATGATTTAATGGTAATTGTGACAACAGAGTAATCTAACAGTTACTTTGTACTCACTCTGTCATCTTTCATATGTTTGCAACTGCCTCCTTTGGTATGAATTATTGATAAATAGCTGGCTGTTGCATGTTGAGCCAGAGAGAGAGGTAAAACATGGACTGGATTCAGGCACAGACAGGATCTTTAAGTGGTCTGACATAATGCATACAGGTACAGTCACTCACCTATAATCTGAAGTGTAAAATCAAACAGATCAAACACTGCTTTTCTCCTGCACTGGAAATATATCCCTTTTTCAGTGACACTTTAAAAAACAAATCAACAAATTAAATTTCAATTTTGTTGAATTGTGTTGTTGACAAGCCTCAGGAATTATAGGTTCATAGGATTTTGTTTTATTTTAAACAAGCGTATCAGTGTCTTAGGCTTGAGGTAAATTTTGAGAGAGCCAAGCTATTTCACACACTTTGATGTTACATCATGGGTGCACTGTACTTGTAAGATGCTGTGACGCAAATAAGATTACACATGCCTCCCGAGGGACTCGCTACACCAGCACAAGTTCCCTTAAAGACACCACACACCGAAAACAATCTGGAAAATAACTAACCCTAAAGACCCCGCATGCACACGCCCTGCTTGTTTAAGCATATGGATAGCGGTGCTTGTTGTTCTTTAAGGACAGCTCTCACAGATTTAATGCAGTCAGCCTTGAATGACAATTCAATTTCCCCCCAAGAAAATCAGTCATCACACTGGGATCATTCGAGATTAAACCATTACATTGCTAATTAAAGTCACAGGGAGAGTGAAAGGGAGAAAACTTGCTAATTTGGTCCATATTAGCACAGCTGGCTACTAGTAGTGAATTGTACAAATCTAATTCACCTCAGTTCATTTATAACACCCCACTGGCAACACATTAAATCAACCTTATTTGCATACAGTGCAAGTGTGGCCACTAATATACCTCTGTTGGTATGTTCCTCTCCCTCTCTCTCCGGGTTGTGTGTTGTGTTACGGGAGAATATTGATTTCACTGACACTTTCAGGGAATGCCTTTATTGACTGACTGCCACCAATAAATTGTTGATTGCTGGTTGATGAAAAGGCTCCAGGCTGCAGTAAATCCCCTGATAATGTCTCAGTGCAGAAATGTTCTTATGCCGTGTCACATCCAAACCCGAGCCATGTGTTCTGTTCTAAATGCACAACTGATTTCTTCAAAGCCTGATCGCCCAAAGTCCAGATTAACACACACCAGTAGCCATACAGCAAGTTCAATCTTTGCTGCTGCTGCTGTTGCCAGGGTTATTCCATTGAAATATGCAACCTTGTTATTAGATTCAGGCAGCCTGGCAGGCACAGAGCAGAGGCTGGGCAGGTTTGCTGGTTCTTGCTGTCTCCCAGCAGAGTAGCCTCCAGTCATTCATCAGTATCACTGCTAGAGAGAGAGACAGAGAGTGATGTGAGTCTGTGTGATGTGCCTGTGTGCACTGTCGCTGTCTTCCTTTTGTGTATGTGTGTGTCTGTGTGTGTGTGTGTGTGTGTGTGTGTGTGTGTGTGTGTGTGGCTGAGTATAAAAATTGTACCCATACTCCATAACACAAAAGTCACAATGTTCAATTATATCTATAATAATGATATTTGAACATTTGTCCTAACCTGAAGACAAATAAAGAATTTAAAATGAATGAAATTAAACAACGCTTAATGGGTAGGCCGTTGGATTTTTAATTTGACCAAAAAAACAAAATAAAATAAAAACACCTGAGATGACTGAAATGACCTGAATAATTCTAAAGCATTTACAGGACATAAATAAATAAAATTTTAATTATTATTTAGAAAAGTATATAGTTTATAATCATAACTTGAGGTTATCTTCCTTGGCAGATGGATTTTGCTCAGTTGTCATGGAGATCAGTGCATGTCCAGACTTTTTTGACAGGGGTGGCTCAAGTGGGGCACTGACTGCAGGGGTGGCATGAAGTAAGAATCGTATTATGATTGATATAATATAGCCAATCATAGTTTAGGATAATAGGGGGGACCAATCAGATTTCAGGGATGACCGTTGGATCCCCAGGAAACTCCCTGGACACGCCCCTGATGCAGATGAGGTGTGGATAACATTTCTGACAAATACTTGTAAGTGGATTTAAATATAGTATGATATATATATATATATTTTTTTAACCATATATTTCAGCATGACTGATACACATTGATCACTGTAATATGCCTCCTGACGATATTGTTGTTGTTTTTTTTAGCTGATTAATGAAACATGTAGGAAATACATTAGCCTTTAGCCTATCGCTGTTAGCTAACAGCCGCTGGCCTTTAGCCATTAGCCTCAACCTCTTTATGAGTTCATTATTGATTAATTACGTGCACCTGAGGGTTATCATAGGATACGACCCCCCTCCCTTTCCTGTGATAATTTATCCGCAACAAAACACCAGTAATTATAATCATAAATATGCGTATTATTATTATTAGCCCACTACTACGTTTCATTTTACGTTTTGTAGCTATAGACTGTCTCTAAAATGTGTCGGTGACTCGACCGCCGGAGAATCCAGACAGCCAGACTCCAGGTCGGACTTTTCTGCTCTCCGTTCATGCGAAGCGCTGTTTCATACGTTCAGTGATGCCTCTGCAGCCCGCAGACGGAGCGATACAGGAAGATACTACAGTGTGTGGGACCTTACCATCCAAGTGACGTCCTGTGTGATCAATCCCGATTTGTTATTCTCACGACAAAGACGCAAATTTCAGCCAAATTCAGAGGATTACTCTTGGAGGCGATTCTCGGTCTGCTGTGTTGACAAGGTAGGGGGCAAATGCGCAAATTGTTTTCTCGTGTCATTCATTGTGCAGTGAGACATTTGTTCGCACTTATCACTTATGAAAGATGTATCTCTGTCTATTATCAAAGCAGTGTTTCGTTAGCCACTTTTCTTCTTTCTTGAATGTGCAGTCCCGGACGTGTCACACTGCAGGTTACATGATGATGGGCTGCATACCATTTCCATAACTTTTTAAAGAAATTATGATAATTCGTTTTGGCAAAGTTGTTGGACTGCATCTCCCCCCGGCTGACAGCCGTCTCTTCCACTTGCCTAAGTGATAAGGAGGCAAGGGCAAAACATCCAGTCCCTCTCTCCCGTGCGCCTTGACGAACAACCGCGTCTGCACTTGCGTCTTTGGCATTTAAATATGAGGATAAAATGCAGTATTTAGCCCCCTTTTTTAAACAAGATTAACATAGCGTTAATGCAAAATAAAAATCGGAACAGACTGCTGCCACTTGTGGGATGAGGATGCAGTAATGACCAGCAGAACATGTGTCCTCATATCTCTCTTTTGGCTTTGAGGTGTTAATCTGACCAAAATCTTCCTTCTATTATAGACTCTGCAGACTCTCCACTGATGGGCACCGGGTTGCCATGCATTATTCCTATTAGCCTTGGCAATCTGCTCTGTGGCTTCATTCAGGCTCTTTGCTTCACCCGGTCTCCTTGGCTTGGTGGTGCATGTAGTCTGCACAGACAGCGCCGCTCCAGACTGAATGTGTGATTCCAGTCATTAAAACACTGCCACAAGTAGTCGCCCGTGAATCAGTCGGCACAAACGAACAACATTACATCTGTAAATTACACTCTAGACTAACTCCAGCTGCGATATGAATGGATCGCTTGTCTGATGTAAATGCACAACCAGTTGGTTTTATCAGAATGAAGCTAATGGCTCCTGGTGAAGATGGAAAATGATATGCTATTAGAATAGACTCTGCAATTATTGGTGTGTGTGATTGTGTGTGTGTGTGTGTGTGTGTGTGTGTGTGTGTGGAGGGGCACTGAGCCAGTTGGAAAAAATGTCAGTGTTATTCTGGTGGTGGTGTAGAGCAAGATTCAAGGACCACGGGAAGGGATCAAGGCTAAGAGGTCAACCAAGTATGAAGAAGCCATTAGTAACCTACCAAAATTAATTAAGCACTTAAACAATACAGGAATGGGAATATTGACTTAAAGATCACACAGATCTTCCACAGATTTGAGGTATGTTTAACGATTTCCCCCCCTCTTCTCTTTATCTTCTTTTTCTTGCCTACTCCAAGTGAAAGGCACCGCAAGGCAGACATTATTTTTTTTTTGATTCTCTTATCTCAAAGAAGTAGCGAACGGTACCGCAATCTGTTGATCTTCCTTCGGTGCCTGTGTCACTTCCTTAAACCATAAATGTGCATGCTTCCCTTGTTAAACACAATTCCCCGGCTTCCGCCTCCTCCTCCCATCCCCCCTATTAGAGACCCTCCGCATCCCAGCTCGTATGACCGTCTGCGGTGGCTTCATATACGACTGCGGCGATTGAGTGTTGGAGTGATCATTAGCTGCCTTTCCTCTTTGCCTGTCAGATAATGATGGACTCTGCTGAACTCTCAACCTTGCGCCTGTGCTTCATTAGCCTCCTTTTTGTCTTGATACTGTTATCAGCTGTTGTAGCCTCCTCCTGTATCATTTTCATATATTCTCAGCCACCTCACAGGTGATGAGAATATAAGAATCCACCAACTTGAGGCTCTTTTGCCTCTCTTTTGTTTCCCATGTCAATTAGCAGAGTGCTTATCTTGCTTCTGCCTGTGTTGTGCTGCTGTTGAACTAAGCAGCGCCGCTTTAGTTAAAACACAATAAAAATCTGCTCTGCTACAAAATACCTGTAAACACGGCCTCAGCCGCTGCTTTCCACATGCTGCCTGTGGAATATTAAGGACGCTTTCGGGGGAGATAAGGGCTGTTGAATATTTTAAAATCTCTACATTTTTCACACTTCTTCGATACCCAGCAAGCCTTGCTTTGCCATGTAATTATGCAGATAATGCCGTCCGGATGTAAATGTGTTATCGCACAGTCCAAATGGCCTTGTTTGTGTTTTCTGTTCTGCTTTGAGCTTGCCTTTAAAGCCATAGAGCCCTGAAATTAAAATGAAATTATAAAAAGGACCATCAGATTTGAGAAGCCCAAAGGGCAGAAAGAGGCTAAGACTAGTAGTGGCACAAATATTGCTTTCTAGCACCCCGAGGGTTTAAAATCAAAATAAGGGTTGCTGACGGTAAAGAGGATTTTGCAATGCACGGTGATGACGTAGCTGTTACTCATAACTTGTCCCCCTCAGGTTTCATTAGGGAAGGCCAGAAGTCACAATCGTGTCGTAATGATGGTTGTGGATGACAGCGATGATGAGTCAGCTATGGCAGTATTCTCTGATGTGCTGTGTTCTTTTCTTTGTTGAATTTTGATTACACTGCACTGATCTACTGAGCAGAGCCTCGTCCTGTCCCACTACGTCTTGTTGCTTTTCAGCGGTTCACTTATGACAACAGGACATCTTCTGTTTCCGAGGCGTCGCTCTTGCACCAATAAGATTTTCTAGTTTGGCTTGAGGGGACTCTTCAAGCACTCCTGCACTAGTCCTGTAATCTTAGCCTGCGCACTTCGCAGCTGAGATTGGTCGTATGGGAACCGTCAGAAGGCCAATTTAATTTCTCCTGTGAAGAACAAGCTGTGCGTTACTATGGGGAAACCAGAGGAGAACCATGTGTTTTTGTGCTTCAAAGTGTGAGATTTAGAGAGAGCTGATCTTTTTTGTAAAGCCTGTATTCACTGAAGACCCTCGTGAAGAGAGTGTGTGTGTGTGTGTGTGTGTGTGTATGTGTGTGTGTCGCTGCCTATGAAACAGGCCTTACTGTACCCGCGCAGATTGTCACTTACACTGAAAGAACTCAGACTCGGCGCTAGAATAAATGTGCTAATCCCGCTTCTCTGAGATTATGTGCCTTTTGAGGAGTTTAAGGATGGGGGAAAAAAATCACTTTGTGCTCTCTAGATTTATTCCTAATAACTCCTCTGGTTCTCACATTTCTTTTCCCACCCTCAAATATCAGAAATGGCCATAAAATGTTCATTTAGCTGTCCGATTTACTTAATTTCACAAATATAATTCATTTGGTGGTCAAAACCCATTACCACACTGTGTTGTGTTGCAACTGAAGCGTGAGGCAAAGTACATTACACTCACTGATGATGTCACTTTGCTGTATATACAGAGGGATTTCTGTGTGCGCAGCAGCTTTAAAGCATGAATGTCTGATGAAGACTTGTTTACCATTACAGCTTCCCTTCATGCCCGCTCATGCCCGCAGGACTTACCACAGTCTATGCCTCAGGCTTTCCCTCTGCGTCGATAGCGTGTGTTTCTCTACACACATCATAAAAACACAGTAGCTTACAGTATGTCTTATCACATGATTATCCCTCCACGGTTCTGTCAAGCCGTCTGTCTTGTCTATCTTTCATTAGTGAGGAGATGCAGACAGCCACAGCGGTCTCACCTTTTTAGTCTTCACAAACATGCAGTGACGCTGGGTCCCTTTCCATGTGTGGTGCCGTTCGTGCCACAGCACGCTGTGCTGAAATGCTTTGGTGTGATAGCTTGCTTTTTATTTGTCTTTCACCAGAAAGTAGGGCACTCATTTGTACATATAAAGACATACTGGAGACCTGCATTTGCCAGGGGACAATGTCAATTCTGGTGGGAGAGCGAGGAAAAGGGGAAGAGAGGCATGTTTGTATGCCTTCCAGCTATTGGAGCATGCTCCGACTGTGAAAGGCCACTGCCATTGTTGGGTAACATAATCCACCAGGGAGGCCTTTGGCCAGACACTGGGGAGGACTGCCTGTACGCACTCTCCCTCTCTCTCTCGGTACAGATGCATATCCCTTTCTGTACTGGAAAGAGCCGCTGAATGCTAAGCAATTTTCAAGTGTTACTGAACTTGTGTAACAGTCGAAGTTGTCATACGCACATGAAAGAAGCACCGTCATCAGACAGCGCCTCGTATTCCTTGAGTTAGTTGGGCGGCGCACCTGCTACAGACAGATGCATACTGAAGAGCTCCCGTTCGCCTCCCAACTCAAGTGGAACGTCTAGATATTTATGTGTGGCCTCTGTTTTGTTCTTGTGTGATTAAAAATAGTAGCCGCGCGACCGGGCTCGGAAAGGTTGATGTGTATTTTTAGTAATAAACAACGAGCATTGTGGAAACCCCAGGACCAGTGTGGCTGTGAGTTGACTCTTGATTCTTTTTCTAAGCTCTCCAAGCTACCTCAGCCAAGAAACACGGACCCAAACTATCGCAACACCTCCCACTGTTGTTACCGTTCTAAACATAAACTTTTTGCTCGCTGACTGGCTTGTTTAAACAGTCTTTTTGATAGCGGTATATTCTCCACTGATGGCGAGGGGCAGAGTGGAGAAATGTAGACAAACAAATACTTCCTCTGGGAAAAAGTCCTCCCAGAGATGACATATGGTTGTGTGTATGGTCACCTGCAGAACTGATACCAACAATAATGTGAGTGTGAGCAGCATATTTGTGGTTTAACAGTGGAATCAGTGGCTTAAAATGGATTAGACAGAGGCTCATCCTTCAGTATCAGATTGCTTGCGACCTAATAAGTTCACACATTATTATGGATCTATAGTAGCAGGCTATGTAAATAGACACACACACACACACAGAGTAGACGCACTTGAGGGAAGATCTAGCTGCTTCATATTATTGTACTGGTCTGTTTGATAACTGTGCAATAAACTGGTGTCTATTAATTTTGCAAATGGCTGCACTTCTATTTTTTCTTTCTTTTTATTTGCACTTTCATGTAGATTTTTACATGGTTTCAGGGAGAATAAGTAGACTTTACTAACAAACATGGTGTAGAAAATACATAAAAGCAGTAAATAAATAAAAATGAATGTAAGGAACAACAAAAAAATGGGTCATCCACCCAGTATGAGCCAAAAAAGGTACATTCTCAAATGCAATGTAGCGAAGGTCCATCAATCTCTGACCTTATCAAATATAATCAAAAGGCAAATAGCAGTCATGCTTTTCCATGAAAGGATCACATGTTCACTTTTCTCACTTTTCTTATAAATTCATTATTTGTGTGTGAACAGCTCCTTGTAGCTAAGTGACCCTCATTGCCCCAATTGTGAGTACTCTGCATGTGAGTGGGTACATTTTTCTTTTTATGAACCAACATTTTTGCTAGCATAATGAAAGACACATATCCATTACAAAGCAATCACGCCTCAGAAATGGCAATATGCTAATGTGTGTACAAACATGAAGACTTCTAAACAGGGTGCTGTAAATATCAAATATAATTTACAGCCTAATCTAAGATCTGGAAAGTCAGTGGCAGAGTTGATGGTGAATTCTTTGTACCACGGTCTGTTAGCATGTGTACACAGTAAAGCCAGACACTCTCATTTGCATGCAGACTGAAGCTTTAGGAAAGTCTAGCTAGCTTGTCAGACTGACAGTGATGAGAGAGAGGGCTTTTGTGAAGATTTTGACAAGATCTTACTGTTTTGGCAGGAGGCACTGAAGATTATGGTATCCATGGAACAGTGTAAGGTAATCCTGAGTAGCGTGTGTGCTCTTTATCATATACTAATATAAGTACACAGAGCCCATTGAATGTATACATCTGTTCAAATCACTTTTAACCAAATAGTTGGCTTTTTTTCTCTTCCCAACAGTGCCAGACGAAAGCATTTTGAAACATAAAGGATAATAACTCCTGTTATCATCCCAATTTTCAAATAGGTGTCATATTCCTGAGGCATCTACATAAATTATTTCTTTGGGGATAATTTTTTTTTCCGGCAATCATCAAACCCTACTTGCCAAGATGGGATGATCAGAGGAGCAAGAATGGGCCACAATCAGTGTCATGTCAACCCATTTAACCTCCGCACAGCACAGGTGCCACATCCTGTAATAACAAATGAATGTGACATTTCCCCCGTTTCCTGACACTGATGAGACATTTTGCACTTGTAACCCAGATGCAAGAGAAATCTCTTTATTGTATTTCAGTATGAGCCATTTTGGCCTTTTATGAAACTAATTAATACTTTTGTGTAAGAGAAAGATATATATATAGAGCAATATAGAGGTGCTTTTGTCACTTGCAGGTCATTGGTTTGAATTTCTACATAATTAGGGAAAGAGTGGGATAAGGTGTCCTTGAGATATTGAGTTTAAACCAAGTCCCCCAACTTTATGGAACTTTATGAAATCGCTGGAGTAGCCCTTTAACCTGGTCCAGTGGAGCTGCTCACTGACTGTATATGAGATGTTAGAAACTCAGAAAAGCATGTTATTGAATAGACAATACCTAAGATTAAACACTTTCAGTATAGAATAATATACCGCTAAAACTATTAATATACGTTTAAAAGGAAAATATATTCTTACAAGGTGAGTCTCCACCTGCAAAATATCTCTTTTTGCATGAATTCCTGCAATATTTAAAACTGATCCACTGTCAGAAATTGATGATAATGATAATGTCTTGTTTTTTAGCTGCATTGTTGATTAAATGAAACAATAATGCTGCATTACATGCTGCACCATTCCCTGTGAATCCCTCATACGTAGTCAAACTATTTGAATCACACGTGGGAATGGCGGACTCTGCCACTGACAAGTACTATATCGAGAGATAATAACAGAATGTAAATACATTCCCACTTAATAATATTTACTCCAGTTTCCATCAAGGACTTCCTCGTATCATATTTGACACTGGACTGTGAAGCAGCTTGTTGCTCACAGTTTCCGTTTGGTGAGGATTGGCTTAATGAAGGAGTGATGGGGCTTGTCTTGACCTGCCAGCATCCCTCCACGCCACAGCCTTCTGCAGTGCCCTGTAGCAGCTGGCCTTGCTGCCTCTCAGTGGCTGTGACAGGAGAAGGAGGATGACAATGAATCAGGGGCATGATGAAGATCTCCCCAGCACTGACTCCTCTCTGAGTCGCCGGGAACTGTCACGCAGTGAGAGAGTGTGTGATCACAGTTACATTCAGCCATTTTAAAGTTCATAAGTAAGTGTGGTTCCGCAAAGCTGGTGTACATTACTGATCCAAAAGGCAAACTTTTAAACGTCTCTTATAAGGTTTTAGGGAATGGTGCAGTATTTTTGAAGAATTGCAAATCCACTAACAATACTGTTTTATTGAAACTCATCCGAATTCCGAATAAAATATATTTTTAAAGCAGCCTCTCTGTTCATTATAGAGTACACAGTTGTGGGCATTAGCATGTCAGAGTCTCCATGGGAGGTCCAGACTGTCATGTGACCCAACACCAAGCAAAGCCCTGTGAGCACAGCCCCTGTATATTTAAAGCTAGGAGATTTATTTAAGAGCTCGTTACACAAGATAAGCTGCAAAAGGTACAGCTCTAAATGGAATAGAAGAGCCTATTTGTAAATGTCCGCAAGTGCCAGGCTTTAAGTGTCTGGCTAAGAGATGATTGGAGGCGATATTCAAGAAAGGGTAATTTCAACAATGGGCATTTTAAAGAGTAGATATTTTGTGATGACAGCCTTTAATTGATCTCATCACTTTTGAATAGAGTATGATATGGGGTTTTTATTGAGCTCATCTAAACGCTGACAGCGCTCTGTCAGTTCAGAGAAAATAATAGAAGGATGGCCTGTGTTTCTTGAATGTCAGAGCAGGAATTCTGATAGCGGAATATTCTCCCACCTCAAGCCTTACATGCTCAGTACATGGGTTTACTTTGATCCCATATTTGACAAGAAGAGCCCACATGAGATGGTCTGAGGCAGAACAGACTGACTAGGGGGCTTTAACTCAGTTGTTTTGGATCCAAAATGGCGTCGGCCCAGGCTGAAAGCCCCTCCGTGTTCTTGATTTTAATTGAGAGAGAGTCCCTCAAGCGTACTGCCAATCTTCCCAGTAGAAGAAACCCTACAGGGAACTTATCCTGCAGTGAAATGCTGAACTAGTCTACTCATCGTCCTTCTGTGCAAGCATACAGTGCTTGCAACTCCTCTAATTCCTCCTGTGGTGAGAGTGTATCAGACATTATTCTTTTAAAAACATAAATCGTGTGATTTACTATTGAATGGTAAGATATGTATATGAAGTGTTCTATCATATGTATATATACAACATGCAGTAATCTCGATATGGCTGCATAATCCATAGGATTTGTAAAGATAAGCAAAGCTCCAGTTTCCCATGACGGCAATAATAATCTGTTTTTGAATTTGTTACATTAACTAATTAATGGGAAAATGTATATTCCCACTTCTGACCTGACACTTAAATAATTGAAAAAAACAGGTGGGGGGTCGAGATGCAATCATAACATGCGCTGGAGGTTTATATAGGGCCCATGTACTGTGGAATGTCCATGAGAGGAAAGGCAGGGCCCCAAAACTCTGCCAGATTTCATTTCATGCTCCGCAGAGCACAGCCTCTGAGACGGTGACATTTACATGGCCCTCTATACCACCGCCAGTTGCTGCAGGCCCAAGGCACTGGCTAAATCAGGCACAAGGGCCAATGAATGAGGAGGCAATGCGAGCGGGAGAACAAGGAGGAGATGGCTAATGTGCTGTGCAGAAGAAGCACACAGAGCACATGAGTTTATGCTGTAACTGTATCACATTACCATCGTCTTTAGTATAAACACCTTGGAGGAATATGTGAAATATATAAAATATGCAGTGATAATCTATCATTTATCCTTGTATCACCACTAAGATGTTACATGATAGCTTCTGTACTGATGTTTTGAAAATGAATGTGACTGCTTTGTGCAGCAAATATGCAAAGCCATGAACTCCCACAGACAAAATCAGTTAATTTGGTTAAAAGCCATTATACAAACAAATACCACTGTATGTGCAGCATTAGTCGTCATCTCCTAACCAAGAGGTCATTGGGCTAGTTTGAATGCTAGTTAACTGCACCTGCTCACTATATCCTTCACTAATCTGTTTGGTTCTCCACCTCGAGTAGCTTACCGCTACAACCCAGCCAGCATGAGTAGCTCAGTCCTTGCTGAGCTCCGTATTGTATTCTTCTTGACGGCGCTCCCCCGAGAGGTTTCCCAGTAGGTTGAAATAAACATGCAGAGCAGCTGCATATGCTGAAATGTTTCTGGCTGCATTCAAAGGAAACCCTTTGGCAATAGGAGAACGTTTATTCCTCTGAAGCCATTACAGACTGCTTTCACAGGTCTTCCAGTAAGCCTCTGAAATTGTATAAAGACAATGTACATTCGCCTTATATAATAACTGCACACGGCAACTTGGGCATCATCTCCTCACTCATCGTCTGAGAGTATTTTGCTGCGGAGCCAGTTTGGCACAAATTCCCTGCTCATTTCAGTCTTCAAATCCTGGCTTTTGCTTTGGTTTTTGTTCCCTGGCAAGTCACTTTGCTATGATATTTTTTCCCAGGTGGTGTGAAACTATAGAGCTGTGTGTGTGTAAACACATCAGTCAGTGTGTACTGGGAGACTGGAGCCTGTTCAAAACAGAAAGCTGTGGAGTTGTACATGACAGCCTTTCATTGTCCGCAGGACTGTTTTATTTATTATATTTAAGTTGCGACATATTTCCCTGAAATATTTATCCAGAACCGTTCCTGCAGTATGATCAGATATACATGGGGAAGAGGCAGATGGGAATAATGACGGCCGTAGCTCGAGAGCAGGTGGAGGTCACCATTGCTACCACACAGTCTCTCCTGGTCTGTTCGTCACAGTGCAGTGAATCAATATGGCTGTCAAGCAGATGAGTCCGCACTGCTAGTCCATTACCAAGTGGTAAATCTAGCCATGGCGCTTACTAACAGCCATAATGAGGTGGTAACAAAGTTATGGAATCATTAGTGAGCATGTGTCCCGGCAGGACAGCGAGGGAAAGCGAGCTTGGGGAGGTTACAGCATGACAGATGGTGACTGTATGTGTGTGTGAGTGTGTGAATGAGTGAATGCTTGGTGCTGGTGCCCAGGGATGTTTTTTTTTCACAGAAACAAGTGAAAGAAGGACCAAATGTGGTATTCAACTTGGTATGCTGATGATAGCAGGGCCTTGGAAGTATTATCAGTTTTGGTTTTTGTTTATCAGTTTATTTCATTAGGAAGATTTGTTTTGACAGCAACATTATTTCAATATTGTTTACAGTTTGGAGGATTATCCATTAGCGGTCATTTTGTCATCTTGGTACAGCATTGTTAGTGTTTTTGTGCTATAAAAGTAATGGCTATATTTAGTTTTATCCATTTCAAATATCTTTGGTTTGTATCATCTACCTTCATTTAATATTGCTAATCAGTCACGTTTCATGAGAAATAATTCATCTAAAACAATAATTCAAATGGAACTAAACCAAATATGTTTGCATTAATTCCTGGATTATCTCTTGGTTTAATCAATCATTTGTCAAATTAAGTCTACACGGATTACAGAAGCCAGCTAACAAACTGACTGTTATCGGCATCGTTTTCATGATTTCACACGAGGCCCGGAACCACGAGTCTTTGAAAACAGTCGGTTGTCAGTGAAGAGCTGTGAAATAAACGCAGCTCCTTGTGTGGCGTTTTTTAAGTTGAGCCATAAATCACCATGTTGCGTGTTGGCTGCAGGGAGAGAAAAGAAGGAGAGGGCGGAGGCAGAGGAGGGAGGGGCTGTGACTGTGGTACAAAGCCAAAACACGACCGATGCCAAGGTGGCAGGCATGGAAGAGGTGGGAGGGAGAGAGAAGATGAGGGAAAAACCTTCTGCTCAATCTAATAACCTGCATGGATGGACAGTGACGGACAGAGCCCTATTCATGGCCAATCGTCCAGATTACCCCTCTATTCTTTTTTCTTTCTTTCATACAGCTAGCATAGTCAGACGTATTAGGGCTTATTTTTCTAGTTTCCCAAAAGGCCATTTTCTTCCATTTATTTTTGTAGAGTATGACATTAGACTACACAACAGTCCACAGTTGGTAAGTCTGAGTCATTTTGGTGTGTATGCATCACGCACAGTGGGTCCCTGTTAGTCATTTGACACCCACAGGAAGAAGACAAAATTGATCATGTCCATTTCTTTGCTTTTGTTTTCAAATCCATAAAAAACTGTTAGAATATGATTGTGGGAGGACTAAACCAGATGCAGACAGGGATAAATCGGATATGATTTAGAATCACATTGTTGTTGTTTAGAAAGAAACTTAAAGCTTTAGCCAATTGTGCACTTTTCTTTTGCTGACAAAGCTCACTGTGTTGTCTTTTCTCTCCAAAGATTGACTTTATTTAATAACTGTAAACTCAAAGTGTGAAACCTGCACTTTTGCTAAAGTTGCGGTGTTTTTTTTTATTTTATTTTTTTATTCCTCTCGTGACAATCTCAAACTGTCCTGGCAACTGAGTGACAGTAAATATTGCCCTGCTGCTGATTTCCCACCTGCAGAGGGGAATGAATCAGCAGACCCCTCCATCGATGTCGCCTTCATTCTGGCTCTTGTCTTCTCGTGACCTCCACGCCCACTCTTTTGTGACATAGAAATTTAGTGTCTCGATTTATTAGTAATTTAATTAGCGGGGAAGAAAAAGGTCACAAGCGCTGAGATCTTTGCACATGTGCGATAAAGAGTTCTTTGCTAATTGAGCACAAAATGGACAGACAGCTGGAGGTCAGGCATCAGTCTGGCTCTGCGGGCTGAGCGATGGGGCTGCCGTGGAATTAGCTGGCTTCTCGTCCTGTTATTGGTTGCCACTTTTTCAGGTCACCACTTACGCCTGTGTTCTCACTGAGCCTTTTCAGGGACATGCCATTTTTAGTGTAGATAATCTGGATATACATAATAAATGTGGTTTTGGATTGAATTCAGGGCGGCAGATTTGTAAGGAGATCAAAATATGTTTTTGGCTGAAACTAAGTGATGGTGTGTACATGTGCGTGTGTGAGAGAGAGAGAGAGAGAGAGAGAGAGAGAGAGAGAGAGAGAGAGAGAGAGACAGAGAGAAAGAGAGAAAGATGAATGAATGTCTCTGAGACAGTTGGTGCAGCGAGGAGGAGAACTTCAGCACCACGGACAGCGCCTCATGCTTCATGCATATCACAATGCTCTTTTATCTGTATCACTACACTCCATCTGTTCCTTCACACACACACACCCACACACACACTCACGCACACAGAGAGATTAAAAAGTAAACAAAACTTTATAGATTAATGAATGTGGCAGTGCAACAAAGATCTGAGGAGCAAGTTTCCGTGATAAGCTTTAGCATTACCTGTTATTTTATCTGCTTATTTCCATTGCTGGCTTTGGCCCCTTACACACTGACAGAAAGGTACGTGGAGATAACGCTGACATAAGCCCTCCGTATAAAAGTTCTGTTTGATTATTGCAATGGCAAAAATAGAATGACAAAAGAGATCATTAATAATGTTTCCAGTAGTTTATAGATATCATCAGTTTGAAGTGTTAATTCCACAAACCATAGGGACGGTTTCATAACCCTCGATATGAAAGTGTCTCTTGGCTGGCAGTTTTTGAGCAACACATTTGGTTCAAAAGGAATCCTGGTTGAGTGGGTGTGATGTTCACCACCAGCTCCTATGTAGATACTGTCCAACACCGCATAGCTAAGATGTAAATGATCAAACCACTCACCCACCTGACAACGCTGAGAGGATCTGGGGACTTCAAGTTGGTTCATCCCCATTGTAATTGAATATTCATTTCCATCTCACTTACTTCCCATACTCCATTCAGTCAGGCTTCTCATTGAACTTCATAGCATGGGTAAGATGGTTGTGGCCCGGATTAGGCTTAAAAAAAGTTTGGGTCTCTTTTTTAGAAATTCCTGTCTTGTTTTTGTATTTGCCACATCAAAAAGAAGAACGAGTGGAAAATGCAAACAGGCACCTATTTCACTCGCTAATCTGAGATCAGAAAGCACATCAATTAACAGCATTGTCCCTTTTTTGGAATGAGATGTAGCTAATGCGTTATGGACCGCAAGCAAGCCTTTGTAGCATAATTAGCAAGTTGTCGCAAAGAGGATGCTGGGGCGTTCCCCCCCCTTGACAGACAGTGAAAGCCTGCGTGTTGAAAGCATGAAATACTGGCATCTGTGAGGACACTCAAATCTCCTTGGCGGTTCTGGCAAAGAGAGAGGGAAGTGCACAGGCAGCAGAAAATGGCTTAGTCAGGGTCATCACTAGCCAATAGCTTTGGATAGCTGTGACAAGCCAGGGCATTTTCTCAGGCTCCAAAAAGCTAAGTGAGAAAAGATCTCCTTGACGCCAAGTTGCCAACGAGACTTTTCTCACGGTCTTTATCGCCCATAATTATAATACATTTTTTGTGGTTCGGAATTTTTACCCAGAGACATTTTCAGAGCTACGGCAGCAGGAAAGTTGAACTCCAACTGAAATGAAATACGATTGTTTTTCTGTTACAGCTTACAGATGTCCCATGTTTAATTAAAAACAAAGTGAGAAATGAGAAATAGTTTTATAGTTTTTGTTTTGATGATAACACCCATGCCTGTGCTTATACAGATAAGAATGCTGTTACTTTAATTTATGTAGACAGAAAAGTGCCTTCATTATTCTTTTATACAGCCAGCCAGTAATCTGCAACATGGCACAAAAAGAGCCACACACTTTGTAGCACAACACCATATTAGCTTAAATGATGTGATCCTTATTCTTCATTACCAATGCTAACATCGCACTGTCTGTTCCTGCCTTTTAAGCTACAGTTGCCAGCAGAAGTTTGTTTACATTGGGCTCCTGCTGAGTCAGCTGTCAAACACATACACAAGCCCGCCCACTCAGAGGCATGGAGGAGAAGGTTCCTGATGCGTCTCCAAGGACCTTTTTTCTTCAGTTTAATAATAGATATTTACAATGCATTTGTCAATTCACATTGACATGATTTTTGCACTGAACTTTAAGAGCTTTCCTCCTTTGGCAATAAAAAGAAATTCTGAAAGAATTGCCCTATGATACCGTACTGTATCACTCAGAGTCACTGATCTGTATTCCATGTGCACGTGGCTGCAACCCACTAAAAAGTAATAATAAATCTTGATCGAATGTTGCTTTCCATTGTACGTGCATAGCCCCAGCAGGAGGGAGGTTCCTCAGTATGGCTGAGGTCAAATCGAGTCGCGAGACCTCTGTTTGCTGCTGCGCAGTGGGATAATTCTTGGCACGTCAAAGTGTCTGGATGCTTTCATCTAGATGAATCCTGTCACTGGAGATGCATATAAGCAGATACGGGTGTTAAAGTTCAGTGGCCCGCAATGCAACAGATGTACTTCTTGTGTTGACAGACACGCGAGCTGTGTCTCTAAAGACACTTTGCATTTGCTTAGTGTGATGAAACCCAGTTGGACCCAGATTTGTTCAACCATGCTGAAGCCTGGTTATGTTCAAGAGTCTTTCATAATATCAGGACTTTTTTTAGAGCTTCAAAATGCGATAGCATGCACGTATTGCATATATGGTACACGGAGCAATAGATACTGTGCTGACAAAATACAACCATGCATGCACTCGCACAAAAACACACACACTTGATGATGTCATTTGTATAATCTGATGGAATCTGGGCCAGCGTTGATGAGGAGGCAGCCGGCGGGATGAGCAGTCACTGTCATGATGATTTGGTGTGTAGGAGGGGAGGTATGGCGCAAAAGAGGAGGGTGTGTGTTTCTGTGTTCCTGTGTAGTGGGGAGGGGTGTCACCTAGCAGACGCAATTCTCTTGCTCATTTGCTTCATATGAAGGTTGCAACAAACAAAATGTACTGACGCATGAGTCATTATACCTTGTAATTTATGCAGTCACTTAAATTAAAACAAAGTGGTTCTGCTCCATGTTCACCATTAAGCCATTAGTCATTTATGTTTGGCCGATCTGGACAGGTACAGTGAGGAAAATGTGTGATAGAAAAGATAAGAAAAAGGGAAGATCATTCTCATTTCGGATGATATTTAGAAGTGCTGTTCATGTGCAGTTGAGTTTGGTAAACGCTGCAATTAACTTGTCGTGTTTACACCCAGCTGTGATAAATGGCAGATTTCCTTTAGGCCTAAACTCAGTCATTCAGTGATTTTGACTGTACTCGCCCTTTAAACGTTGGCATTGCTTTTGGAATCTCTTATGTTTCCAAATGCCAGACAATTTTAAGGTATCGTCACTACACAGTTTGATGAAAAACGTGTTGCATTTGGTCGCAAGCCACGCAATAAATTCTTGGAGCAAATCCTGTTTAAAAAAATAAAAATACACCAGGCATTTAGACAACTAATTAAGCTTCTGCTCATAGCCAGACATTAATAAAAATAGTATGATACTCACAAGAGACAAAGATTTAATAAAGTAGTTGAATATTTACACAGCAAATGAAAACAATGATGTCTTAAAATGATTAATTAATAATTAAGATCATTGTACTGATAAAACAAATTCCATATCTAACGTTTTTAAAAATGACCTGTGAAAACTTTGCCCGAAGCAATACAACGAGAGTAATAGGATAGCTCACAATCAATGTGTGTCTATTGATTTATCCACAGGCCCAATACAAACTAGACCACACCGTAGTGATGCATCAACATCCTCTGTCTGCCCCCAAGCAAACATCAATAAAAATGATTAACTGACTGCTGTGTTATGAGTATAGGAAAGATGGTAGATGTGTTACAGTTTGGGCCACAAAAGATTTGTTGTTTCGAAGTCTAGTTACCTCTCAGGGTAACATTAATACTGTTCTGTGACGTCTTCAAGCTCTGAGGGGATTGGCTATTTCAGAAAACCTCAAGTGGTGACGTCGTTTCATAGATTAAGTTAGATCAGATCCAAGACTTTGTTTTGTTATGTCGCCTCAAATGCTCTAAGTCATGATCTCTGTGTTTGACCTGGAGCAAAAAAGGTATCCTACCATCCTACATTGCATCGCACTCAGCAGTTTCTATATTTTTCGTGTCCTTTATGGCTCAGTGAACAAAACAGTCCAATCCAGTATTTGTCTACTTTTTCTGTATTTGAAAAGATACATTGCTGAAGGTCATGTTTCATTTTGTGTTTTTATACATTTAGTCTGCCTTTAATGTGGACGTTTAATCGTGTTTGCATGGCTCCGTTTCTGTACAAGCATGAATGTGTATTAAGCCGGTGTTCACAGTAATCCTGTGCACATGCATTAATGGTGCTGGATGCACGTAAGTAGGCGTACAGGCATGTTTTGTGTCCGATTTCGACGTGCCATTACGCACAGCAGTCGTAGGGGGAGGAGTAACCCCTGGCCATCAGGGTGGTGCTACTGGCTGCTGGCCTCCCGGCACCAGATTCTCCTCAGGTGATGACATTTACTGTAGGTCCTGGACGATGATGTAACCCCGGCGCTTGCTGCCAACTATAACACTCGACTCATCTTGCCTTCCTAAGCTCTCTCCGCTCCTCTGGCACAGCTGGGCATGTGCAGAGAGGATATTATAGAGAGGACACTGAGTCATCAACATTTAAGTGCAGACAAACACAGCTAAGTTGGGATTTTATAAGAAGATACTTCACTTGTAGGCTTTTGCGCATCAAACGAGTATGGGCACAAAAGTTATCATTCATTATATCTGCTGATCATTTTCTCGATTGATCGCAACTTCCTAGAACCCAAGGTGATGTCATCAAATGTTTTGATTTTAGTTTTGTCCAACCAACAGTACAAAACCCCAAAACATTCAATTTACTATAAAGTCAAAACAAGGAAAAGCTGCAAATGTTCACATTTGTGAAGCTTAAACAAGAGAAAGTTTGGATATTCTACTTTAAAAAACTTCAAAGTTATGAATTTAGAAGTAAAATTACAGGTTCTTGAGGTCAAACTATGCAAAACATTTAGCCCCACCTGCCCTGAACACCATTGCAGTTATATTGCATGTATGTTGTAGGCAGTTAATGTGTGCATGTACCAGGTTGTGGAGTATTCCGCTTAAGCCTTATTTTGTTCAGTATGTGTAATCCCCTTAAACTCCCCACTGATAGCCTGACTACCTTCACTTCAGATTAGCTGGGCGAGAGATCAAGGAGTGCTCACCTCACCAGTATGTAGGACGACACAGGGGACACATGCCTCGTGATAATGAAACCAGTTTCATGAAAGATGCTGCCATGGATTTGGTAGCTCGCTGTACTGAAAATATAATACACATGGTGTGTGATGTAATGTTTATAACCCTTTCTTGCAGTCACATCCTATGCATATTTGCTTTCACTAACACACTGGTGCTTATGATTCTAACCATAGAGACATTTTGAATTCATGCATGCCCTCACATAAAATACCCATATAATATATAATGTAATACACTTGATTTATTGTCCTATCATCTTCATATCACAGAAATATGTGAATGTCATATAGGCCTCATAAACAGGAATCAATCTCTTTAAGAGGCCCAAGCACCAGTCTTTCTGATAAATCATGCGCTTTCTCAACAGGCCCTCTTCTCATGTAAGTGTGATCCCACTGACTCTTGTGAACAATTACACACTAGGTAACAAGTTAATGGGAGATGGCAGATATAGTGTGTACACACTGATTTAATGACATTATATGCTCCTTATGGGATTGCCTCAGAGAGCCTAGCTAGTGTTTCCAGATGGAGAGTGAGTGTTTAGTCGGCAGGTCTGCATTTCATTCTCAGTACACAACTGAGCGTTTATCGTTTTTTTCATGTTTGTGTGTTATTTATCTAGTAAAATTTTTAGATGCAACACATGTTTAATGGCTGTCAACATGCAGTGAAAGCTTCTGTGAATTTCAAAAAAGGGGGAAGGGGGGCTTAGGCTAATGAGGCTCTGCAAGAGTGGAACATTAGAATTACACAAGCACATCCCATGTCTTTTGAAGTCTCTGAAGAATTATCACATCCCAGCAATATGTGAATTAAATGTAGAATTTGGTGCAGAATCTCAATAAAAACAAACAGACATACAGCTGGAAAACAACAGGATTAAAGGAACCTATTACAGGAGATGAGTTTGTTTTTACTATATTTATATGCAGTATGTATTCTAAAAGATGTTTAAAGAGACAGCTGAAATGTGAGTGCGAGGGCTTCAATGTCTAAACTAATTCACAAACTATTAAGATAATAGTTCATTTTGGATATTTTGCTTATTCACTTTCTTGCTGAGAGTCAGATGAGATGATCGATACCACTCTCATGTCTGTACATTAACTGTGGAACTAGAGCCGGGCAGCAATTAGCTTAGCTTAGCATAGCGTTTAGCAGGGGCAACGGCTACTCTCCAAACCAACCTAAAACCACAACTTTTCTTATTGTGTATGCATTAATTAAACCTGATACAGTGTTTTAATTACTGAGCTTGAGAGGTGCTGGTATGAGCATATTCTTGAAGAGAGCCAGACTGGATGTTTCCCCATGACTTCATTCTGCTATGCTAAGCTAATCACCGCCTGGTGCTAGTTCCAAAGTTAACACAGAGACTGTGTCATCTAACTCTCATCAAGAAAGGAAATTATATGTCCCAAAAATGTTTTAGTATTCCTGCAAATAAACAATATTATTCAACTAAACACAACATTAGCGTCCTTTGTCATCTAGCATACGAGAAACTATACACTTTACATTGGCTCTGTTTGTGTATTCAGGCAAGTATGGCACAGATCGCAGTGCATTTGCAGCTGCGATGGCGAGTGTCCAGTGGTGCATTGGAGCAGAATGACATTAAGACTGTTGGTCATGTTCAGATATCCTACTATCAAATCACTGTTCTCCCCGTTTGTGTTTATCTATGAGACTATCACCAGTGACCCACCTCCCCCACCTCTCCTCGCTCACTATTCACATCACTTCGCCTCCCTAATGTCTTCATAAGTCTCGTCATTACTACTTCCTAATTAATCTCATCTTATCAAACACAGTTAAACAAGTGACTTCACTTTGCTCCGAGATGCTGCACAAGCAGCATAAAGAAGGACTAAGGACTAATTCTTCTTAAATGTATTGTTATTGTACGTCATGGGATCACATTGAGTATTTTAGAGTAGTGCAGGTCAATGTTATAGAGGTCACAAGTGAGAGAGGTTATCTACAGTCTGATCAATGCAATAACTGTAGTAAATAAATAATTATAGATTAACTGTAATTGTGTTAATTTAGTTGGTTGTGTTACTGTTAAAAGGTCGTCAATACACAAAACTATAGCCTGAAACAATACAAAACATCAATAGTGGCTTTTTTGTTCAAAAATGAAGGAACTATATTCCAATAATATAATTCAATTCACAGACAGCATGAAGATATTATTGAAGTCAGCTCTTGAGGCCTGTGTGTTTTATAAAGCTGATGTATTTATGTTAACAGCATAAACACTGAATGCTTGTCAGTTTTATAGTATTGTTATTTAGTTCTTTATAGCAGAGGGTTCAGGCATGTTTGAGTTGTAATAAGTTATTGTGATGAGGGTAAGAGACTCCACAGCCAATGCATCCATGGGAAGCAATAAAAGTGTGGCACCGGGGCATGTTCTGCTTTATTAGACTGTATTCAGCAAGCCAGTGACAGGAAAGCTGTCTCAGAAAAAATGTGATTACATGCTACAGAGTACTTGAGCCAAAGAAATTGTAGGTTTAGCTTTAGTTCAGGTAGTTCTCCTCCTTCCTGTCTCATGACACTGACAACAAAGCAGCGCTTACTTGCATGTTGTATTCCCTGGGTCTAAAAAAAAATTCTTCTCATTCTGATTTGTGTTCTTTCAATTTTGTTAAAGATTAGAGACAGTCTGGCTTCTCCAATAAATCTGGACTGCATCTCTCCTGTGAATTTCACACAATCCTCTTTTTGTATCCAACATTCATTTTTTTCCCTATTTCACCTAATCTGTTTGTTCCATTGTTGGTCCTCTGAGCTGTACGGTGCATCTGTCTCTCAGCTGTAACACATGCAAGCGACGGTATAGATGCTCATTCAGTGCCACTCTACTTGCTGTTAACGACGCAAGGGTTGTTCTCTCGCCCTCTCTCTCGGCCCCTCTTCACTCCATGTGAGGGTTTAATGTTGGTCTTATGATGCTCTGCTTGCTGCCCTGCACTGTAGATAGAGCTTAGCACACTTACTGGCTCAGTAAGAACTTATCTTCTTTCCTCAGATTGGTATATTTGCTGTGTGATTGCTGTCTGTCTTGCTTCCCTACCTCTGTCAGCCACATGTGTTTTATTTTGTACATACACATCTCTGTTAATTTATTCACAACGACTGAAACCTTGACATACATAACCTTAAAAACATTTCTAGTCAAGAAAATATAGCAGTGAAATATGCTTCCCAAGAGGATGTTGCTGTTACGCAAGCAGTTTTATAAATTCAAAGGGTTTAGTGTTTTCCAAATAACCACTCTGTCTCAATTCAAGTTTGGCGTTTAAAAGGAAAGAATACAGCATATATATAACACTTTGACACAATTACGTAAACAGCTTCTGGCAATGAGGCACATTTTGTTGTTTGATGGTGTGTTGCTGTTATTCCTGCGGATAACCCAGGCTGGCAAAGAAATCCCACAATTCATTTTCACTTCGCCCTTTGTGGTCTGGCAAAGCCACGCGTGCATTAGTTTGAGACACATCGTGTTAATGTAGGCTGTACAATAGATGATTGACGGTTCACTCGGACAGCGACATGAAACAATCCTATTCTAATCCTCCTGATTGATGAACGTACCACTCACAGGGCTGTCATTGGTCTTTGTTTCTGACTTTTAAACTGAATAAACATAGAACATTGACATGTTTTTGATAATTTTTAATAAATAAAACAATAAAGGTTTAAAGCCCAGAGGAATAATATAATAAATCAGGCATTGGCTACACAGACAATACTTAGTAACAATTTGTTGTTGTTTTTTGACTTTTCATGGGATTAGTTTACAATATCACCACCCTTATCCATTAAATCTCCCAAAACAAAAACCAAGGGTTAAAAATGTAGTCTGGCTATAGATGAGGCTTACAGCTCTTATGGAGCACAAAATCTAACTTATGAATGGTAAATGTCAGAGTAAAGATTGCGTTTGTCATGTCCGCTATGAATGTTAGACGCCAATATTGTCAGAGAAAATGTAGATTTTATCCTTTCAACGAGCTGTGACTGTATTGTGATATCAAACCTCTCATGTCACAGTGCCAGCAGCCACCTTTAACCACCCAAGATTGTTACAGAGATATTGAAAAGAAAGAGTTCATATTTTGGAAAATTGTCCTATCACACTTGACATCTCTTTCTCACCTCTTCCTCCTCCAACATCAGCCTCTTGCCCCAAGGGAAAAAAAATCCACCCTGAGCGTTGTGCTTATGTCTACATCAGTACAAACGGTACATAATATGTTCCCTGTTTATCTGGTGGTGTGGATGCGTAAGGGGAGCACAGGCCATGTCTGTGCATATACAATGCACATTTTTTTGTTTGCTGCCTTAGTCATTATAACACTGAAAATGAGAAAGGGACAAAGAGGGAGGCTATAACAGAGAGATTATAGAAAAGATGACAGAGAGGCTAATAAGGGTGGAGAAAAAGTATCGTCAGAACGGCCAAATTCTCACTCATCATCAGCCTTCCCATTTCCTCTTCCCAGCCGGATCTCATTTATCATCTCTTCAAAGAACTGTAAAGCATTGAGCTATGGGGCCGATACATAGTGACCCTTGACGTCTGACCCATGATCAATGTAGTCTTGAATGCCAATAACTACATTCTCTCATTCGTCTGGCCTGTGTCCAGGACTTTCAATCAGTCCTTTCACAGCGAGAACTCAGAAAGAGATTGAATTAGGTCCTGGGCATTGAACTGCAGTTTCTTAATTGGCACAGGATTAGTTCACATTGATTTGGCCTGATTGGAGTCCCTGGCTTGTGTGTCCACTTAATCACTGAGCACCACCCTTCTCTTAAACCACAATTTGCATGCACCCTTCCACTCAGCCCGTGTCAGTCATCCACAGCCCACGGCAGCGTTGTGAATTTGCATGAAATCACTGGCATGGACTGTTGCTGCTTTACTATCGCTCCTGCAGCATGAACACTCTGCTGTGTTAATCAGATTTGGTGTTATTATTACAGCAGTGTCTTGGTACAGTATAAGGCTGATGCTCTGCCAGGTCTAGAAAATTGCCCTCTGGTTACAGAAAATGTTCTGATAGATCGCTGCTGTTATTCTGACTGAGCAGTGGAGAGCGATGGAGTGAGAAAAGGAGCAAGGGAAAGCGAGAGAGAGATTGTCTCCAGGGGAAATAAAGTGAGAACAGGAAAGAACACAGATTATGTGTGAGAGAGAACAAAAGAGTGGAAGAGCAAAAAAAAAAAAGACCACAAATAAGGTTGTGGGAGCAATATGCTTGGAAAGGGAGCAGCAGAGAGAAAATGAGGGAGACCGATATGAAAGGAGAGTGGAGATGGTCTGGAGCTGTGACAAGATGGTCTATTAACAGTGCATTCTCTGCTTCCGCCTCTTAAAGCGCAGACCTTGACAGCAAGTGTCCCCATAGAAGTCAGTTTATTAGACTATATTATATTTTCTGTGGAATCGTTGTGTGGAAACGTTTGGTTTCTTGATGTTCATGTTATCATATACCTTGACTTTAAGGACTTGTCACGTTATGATTAAACCTAAGCCCGTCAGGTAAAAAAAAAAGTGGGTATGCATATGTGTTTGTAAAGGTGTGCAATTGAAGTTGCATTCAGGATGTGTCGTCTAGTCACTGACATGATAGGATTTGATTATAGCCTCTCTGATAGACTACATGTGGGCATTTCTCGGTGGGTAATCTCACATTGCCAGAGCGGTCTCTCACAGGACAAAGGTCTAACTGAACATTGTTCATTTTTGATAAAGAAAACAATCTGGCTTGTTTCAATTTTGTAATCCAATCAGAATTGTCAAGGGGACGCCGAAAGAGGACAAAGCCGACAGGAGCTCAAGGAGGGAAATATTATTGAGGAACATATTGCATGGAACTAATTACCTGCCTAACGTACAATTCAACATTTTATTCAAGGTCGAACTGAAATTAAAGTTTTTTGTAAGAAATCAGCATATATATCGTTGCCGTCTGTTTTGACTTGGGTACTTATTTTGTCAAAATTGTAATTACCAAAATAAAGGTGCGGGAATTTTTTGTTCTTACTGCCAAAGTCAGTACGGTCATTTGATTGGTCCGATATTTGTGTAAGCAGGCGCTAAAAATAGTTCATAATATCACTACAGTTATACCGGCTGCACAGGGAGTTAACCAGCTGGGACCTTATTAGCAATTACCTTTTGCTGTTTAATCCCATCTGTGAGTTGAGAACTCTGAATGTTTTTCTGTTACTCCACCTGGACTTCACACCGCTAGCTAGACCCCCTCCTTTTCTATAATGCAGAATGGACATAACTCTGAGTTTGCATTAGCTGCCGATGACTCAGCAGGAGTTGAAATCATTTTAACAAAAAGTAACGTCAAGCTTCCACATTTCTGCTTCTGGAAGCTAGTGTTAGCTTAGTTTGCTAACTTACACTTTCAGAGTGTAACACTAATACTTAATAGTGCAATGGGTCCTCCCAAAATGTTAAATGTTGTAAAGGGACAGATGTCTAATAACTAATGCACATACAGCGCCATGTGGGCTTGTGGAAAAAGAAAAAAACATCTTGTATGAACATTCGTAGGCTAACAGGGCTATGACATAATCCAGTCTGTAGCCCATAATTTGAAATATGTACAATAGCTGCAGTATCATTTCAGTTTGTATTTCCTTACACATAAAGTGTGGAGAATTCAAATTTCAGCTCGTTAGCTCAGTCAACTGTATGTCAGAGTTAACACTATAAATGGTAACAGATACCCTAAGGGTGAGTGAAAGGAAGCAGAAGGCAATAGTCAGCCAGTAGGAGGGCTTATCTGATCCGCCACTACTAATAAGTCAGAGTGAAAGGTAAGAAGCTGTAGTGATTCTTAATATGATTCTATAGATATCATATTGGTATTCATTTCACTTTCAGACTTGGTTAACATAGACATAATGCTCCATATGTCTTCTTTACTCTTCCACTACATTCACACCACAGGCCTTTCACGCTCAGTGCCAAATTTGCTGCTCGTATCTGATTGTTTTGGCTGCTGTTCTTATGTATTCTTGGATATAACCCATATCCTGTTCTAATAAAAACCGACAACGATGTCAAAAAGACAAATGTGCAGAGAAAGACAACGACAAAAGGTATCACATCTCTTTCTGTGCCTTCAGTGTGCTTCTCCTGCTCTCTGCAAAGGTGAGCAGACTCACTAACACTGAAGTGAGTCCAATATGAAACAGAAAATTACAGCTGAGATGCCTCCAGCCTCAGCTTTAACCTTTCAGCGCTCCCATGTTTCAACAATTCCAAAATCACAATCTATTCTTTACATTTTATTGTCACCGTGTTTCTCCTTGACAAGAGGTCAGGGACACAACTAAAGTGTCCCCTGAATTCCTTCTTGAACGGACTCAAACCTGCATTCTGTGCCTCTACACTTGCATGCATACAAACACACACACACACACACACACACACACACACACAAACACACACAAGCAAACACCTGGTTTTAATAAATGTCTACCTATCATCAGAGTGTGGTTCTCACATTACAGCACTGTGAATTCATTAAGCGTGCCCTTTGTAATTCAAACCAGCCAGGTGGGGTGCGGTAATTCCTCCCCCCCCCCCCCCCCCTGCCTCTGAATCGCACACTGCATTTCGATTGCTGATACTGTACTCATCTCAGTGCCCTTGTAAAAATAAAAATAAAAATCACACACATCCACAGGCAAACATGTACACATACAGACACAACTCATATTCTAGTTTCTTTGAGCAGCGCAAACAGTTTAACCTACCTGCTTTGTCTGACTGGACATTAGTGTTAAAACATAACACAAAGATTTTTGTGCAGTTTTTTTTTTTTTCTAGTTCTTCGTGCAGCAGGAAAAAGCACAAGACTGAGATTGTAGCCTCAGATGGGTATCCTGGTTAGTTTAATCGCTTGTGATTTTTTCAAAATCTGGAATTATTTTAATCACACCGAGATTTGGGAGTATTGTGAATCAGATTAGTGTATGTTTTTCTGCGGGTAGATTGTATTCTACAAGTTCACGTCTGACTCTGTGTCCATGTATTCCTTCATCCATCACGTATTACACTGGCCCTCAGGTTTTCGAGGCATGCTACTGTATGTGTATAGCTGACCGGGTTTGCATTGATGGGATTAGGCCTAATAGAAAAGTCGGGTCCAAGTGGGCCACAGCTTGGGTTTATAGTTTACCTGAGCAATGACAGTCCAAAGTGACCTGAGACGGTCTTACCGGTGCATCACTAGTTTATTTGTAAATGTGTGTATGTAGAGAGGGGAGGGGTTAGAGGCTGTTGTGGACTGGCAGAGCTAAGTCTAAATCCTCCTCTTTTCCATTAATAATTCTCTGCTTTTTCACAGCCCGTCTAATCCTCTTTCTGACGTGGCTCACCTCTATTTATCACCAGAGTGCCCACATGCATCAGACAATCAGGCAAAAGTGTGCTAACAGCCCGTTTGTGTGTGTACGTGCATGCATATGAGGGAGTGTGACTTTCAATCTGTACTGATCTTGATCTTCAACTAGATAAAGGTCCTTGCTTGTGTGTGTGTGTGTGTGTGTGTGTGTGTGTGTGTGTGTGTGTGTGTGTGTGTGTGTGTGTGTTCCACACAAGGAATTGGACAACAACTTCTGAGTTGATGTTATGAGCCCCACAAATTCCATCTTTGTCCAAAATAAGCATCAACATCAGATTCGCAAGCCGACTGGTGTGAAGTCATGCTGCTGTGAAAATGTAATAAAGCATAGAGATAATCACTGCTTAAGTTTGAATAATGGCTCTGTATAATGGATCTGTGCTACACCAGCGTAGAGATTATGCATGATGCTGGCCAGGCAGGCAGCCCGCTGGTGCTGCTGCTGACTCAGTGCAAGCATAGCTGGGGCTTGGGGGGTTAATGCAGCAGGGCCACGGGGCTGATCCACAGCCCATCCTCATCTGCCAAAACTTCAAAGGATGCCCTGACAGAGTCTAAATCGCCATCTCCTCCAGTCCAGGCTCTGCAGAACACTTCCCTTCCCCCTCAGTGCACAGGTCAAACTCGGCCTCATCTTTTATGTATCGCTTACCCCATTGATTGCGCTCTAAGAGATTCATGAATACAGAAGGACCTATTTCCGTATCACACTCCAGCATATGGAGGGGTTTTTTATATACAAGAAATTGAATAGTTCTCTCATTCTTTCCTGTTTCTGTTTCTGTTCCCCTGTCATTTTTCATTCCTGTCTAATACCTATCTCTGACTGCGCATCGCTCTCCTGACTTCCACTTACTTTGCATAGAAGGTCACAGTCATTTCCCCTTTCGACAGACCTCCTTTCTTTCCTTTTTTGGTATTTCTTGTTCACTCATGAATTATTCAGATTGCAGATAGTGAATACAGTGAATTTGAGAGCTGCAGTTGACTTACAGGAAGCTTACTAGAGATGGACACACGAACAAGTCAAATCTGCACACGTCGCCGCTATTCTCTAGTCTGCTCTTGTCTGAATTTAGTAAAAGGCTACTCATCCACACGCTGTAACACCACAGTGAAGACCCATCCTAATGACTGACTCTGATTGGACAGACTCAAGAAATTAATAAAAAGAGTATAACAACATTTTAATCTCTTTTTATATGTTGTTGATTAGAAAGCTATGAAACGAGCATTGGGTCTGCTTCGCCTATGCCGCTTACTTTTACTGAGAGCAGCGGCATTGTTCTCCCTGCACCCTGAAATCTGTATCAGCATGCCAACGGCATGTCTCATGTATTCATTTATGTTCACCCCTTGGCAGTTTACTCATTCATGAATACATATGTTGATCCACCCCACCCCCTCCCCCCACCCCATCTCTCTGTTTCTGTACCTGTGTTTATGTGATGTGTGTGTTATGCACCCCAGCAGAGTGTGAAATTGAAATTCTCCCCTGCAGAGGTGCTATGATTGACAGAGAGGAGAGGACACATGAGATGTGAATTCACATCTTTTACTGATGTTGTCATTTTCCACTTGTAACTATGGAGCGGTTTATTTAAAGACGGTTTTATAGACGTTTATAATGCTATCAATATTCATAACAGCAAAGGCTGCTGTGTGGTACTTTTAAATGGGGTTTTCTAGGTCAGGCGTGTTGCAGATAGAAGCTTCTAAAACTAATTTGTCTCAGAGTTTATCATCCTCATCAGATCACTAAAATTTTGATGAAAACTGAATTAATCTCATAATATGATGAGATAAATGATAGGTTATATTAATAGTTTTGTTACAATTATGCACAAACTTTGCATTATGTTTACATCACAAGACTTGGATTGAAAAGGGCCTGAAGCCCCCCAGGAGTCTCAGTGCCCTCCCTCTGACCTGTGTGTGTGTGTGTGTGCAACCTGTCCCAACTAAGTCCCACCTGGCGAGTGTCGGACAGACCACCATCTGTTCCGTGCCCCCACGTTGAACTACCTGCCACCTCCTCTTCATCACCTTCATGGGATATCAGGAAATGGATGCTTTCTAGAAAACTAATTTGCAAAGTCTCAAAAGCACAATAATAAATCTGGTTTGATACATTTTTACAAGGGGTAATTATATAAGATGTGTCTCAGAGCTGGATGTTTCTTACATAAGCTTTTATTATTGTGAGAAAGAAATCCTCATGCTTTAAGAAATAGGAGCAGAGTGTTTGTGATCTGCTTTACTGTAAAGCAGAGTGAGTCATTGCCCTGAGACAAAGACTGGTTTCACCCTCCATCAAAACACCTCAAGAACTTAACACACTAGAGTTAAAGAAGCTCAAATAGGCTTAAAATGAATGTTCTCCCCATATCTTCTTTTTTTTTCTTGTCTTCAATGAATTCTGCACATCCCTTCCATCCTTTCATGCAGTTTCCCTGAGATGTTGCTTCCCAAAAGATGGGGTTTAGGATCAAAACAAACATGTTGTTGCAGTGATTTTACAGCCAAACAAAACTGGGCTGAGCTGATTATGCACACAGCCATTTAAATGTCTTTTAATCCACCCTCTCTGGTCAATGAAGATCAAAGTTTTCCATTTTCTTCTGGGGTCTACTCAAAGGGGTTTGTATATTTCTCTTCTTTTTTTTTCTTGTGCTGTCCACCATCCCCCAGCATTTCACCCGTAATTGCAACACTGAAGTGAGTCTGGAAAAAGTGCAGGGAGCAACGGCACAGCGTGAGCACATGGCACAGGAGCCAGCACATTAGCCACCAGGGCACAACAGGAGTGTTTTGAAATGTTGTGATGAATTCTCATCCAAGGTCTTTATTCCCTTCAAGGTGGAGAAATGTGCATGCATGGAGGACAAGGGGCCTGGAATTAAGCACAGGAGAGAAAAGATGCCAAAGATGAGACAATAAAGAAGGTGGGTTACACTTCTCTCTCTATGCTTGTTCATCATTATACTGCCTATGGTGCTGCTAGAAGTAGCTTTGGATGCAACTTTCATTGATGCACAGGTCAGTGAGTGCCTATAAAGTGGGGTTTCACTGAGAAAACAGTACATAAAGTAAAACCATGACATATATAATATCAGCTATGTTAAGGCAGCCTTTGAATGCCATCAGCGTTCACACCTGCACACTCACAATTCACCTTTGACCTTTTGAACACAGCCTTCAATGTGCCAGTTATAACCTTTTAGTGCACCCTTAGTGGAAACACATTGGTCAGGGTTGACAGCCTGCCATCATTGGCAGAAGAAATGAGACAAAAAGAGACACAAACACTGAGCAGAGAGTGACAGAGGGGCAAATGGCGGGAAAAAGAGGGATGATGGAAAGATGCGGAGATGAGACGAACAGGCAAAATCAAAAGGAGGTTTCACACGGGCCGTATGGAATTGTATTTATCTGTTTGTGTAATAATAACTGGTGACAGAGCAGATGGCGGTGGTGAGATAAACAGTTAGAAAAGTATGTAAAAGTGCTTAATAGCAAGTAAAAGTGCTGAACATGTTTACTGTGCCAGACATAAGTCAAAGCACTCTAGCAATGTTGTGCAGATGGCAAACAGAAGGCAGGGCAAAGGATTTAGAGTTATTTTTGTCATAGGGCACACAGAAACATTGCTAGTGTTATAATCTTACATCATAATCATCCTTTTACTACTTTTCACTTGCTGATGGGTGCTGTATAATGCACTTAGAATCTTTCTGTTCATGTTTGTGTCTAAATACAAATATATAAAGGCGAAACATTCCATCCAGAGCAATGACACAATGTATGCAAAGTGGTGACCTAGCCCCACTCTCCACTCTCCTTGCATATTTGTAAAATGTGTAAAAAAAAAATATATATATATACATTATAATAATAATATATAATAAATATTATGAGTTATATTGGTAAACAGCATTCTGGGGTATTTCTTTTCTTAGAAAGAGTATTTGCTCTGTGATTGGAAAATCAACACATCTCCCATACATACAACAGACTATTCCCACCAATTTTATTAATGACTTTTTAATTGATTCAGTAATTACAAATTATGTAATCTAATGTAAATCTGTTGGCAGAATACAATATGTTCAAGGTGTAGTTTTGGACTGATTTATGCACTGATTTATTCTGAGCTATAATTGTATGTACATAGTTGTTATATCTGCAGGGAATAATTCAGAAAAACATCGTCTTTTATTTCCAGAATTTAAACATTTTTCCAGAATAAAGCAGTGTGTTCGTAATAATTACAGCAGCTGCAGCTGAATTAGGAACTAGTGCCTCGTCATTGCCATGAGTGGTTGATGTATAATCACGCACGGGATCCCATCACAGGCTCAGCTCTTGTATACAAGCCAACCCTGAACCCTGAGGCCCGGGGCCACTGCCAAAAAGCTGGATTTACAGTGAGCACAGCTTACCATTTGAAAACGTATCATTGCACTGGGTCGTGTCATCATCGAAAGCTATTCGAAAAGAAGTAATGTTTTACACACAGACTCGAAGCCAATGTGTTCTGTATCCTAGGAAAGCTCTGAGAGGCAGCGGCATGAACTGAGGCTGTATCACAGATGTCCTGCTGTGCAGCCACACTCTTCAATTTAACAATTTGTTTTAAAATACAGAAATCTTGATGTTATCCTGTGCAAACATAATTTTGAGTTTCCAACATGAAGCGGTTTTCTGTGGAGTGTGTTTATGGAGATTAGGCAGCGAATGAGTGTGTAATTAGGGACGATCAGATGAGGTAAATCTTGGCCAGTGGGAGGAGAGCCATGGCGCTGATACTGGCAACCAAAGCAGAACAGAACGGACACCTGGGGTTATAGGGAAAAGATAGAAGAGGAAATGATCAAAGAAAGCAGAAGGGTTGCAGGTAAGGTAGAGAAGAAAGAGAGGATTGTGTGTTTGGGGATGTAACAGAGAGGAGAAAAAAGAAAGGCACAGGGAATGCCACCTTAAACTGACTGGACGTCCAGCTGGACACGCTACTGACAGAGTGGAGATGTGTGGGAGCTGCTCCTCATACCACGCTCACTGAAAAGGTACTCACGGATTAACAATAAAGTGCCCGGACTGAGCTAATCCACTGCGTGCAAGTAACTAATTCGTTCAGCTGGGGAGCTTTGAGGCAAGGTGTTGTGATTTCTTTCTTTCTTTTTTTTTTTTTTTTCACTGCAGGCAACCAAAGAAGAGGGTTATCGAGAATACACGTTGGGTTCAGTAGATGGTACTAGTCGTTAGACTGACCGTGTTGTGTAACAGTTTGACATGAGCATGCAAAAAAGCGCATTTTCCAAGCTTTCTGCAGCAACATAAATGGTTAAATGTTTCGGGGTTTTTTTCTATGCTTTTTATGATTAAGGTATTAATAAGACCTTAATATATTTTCATAAAGAGCACAGCAAAAAGCTCAGCTTGAACGTCCTTATCTTTGAGCCTCCCCATTTCATTAGTTCATAATAACACATTTGCAAAGTACATTTAAATTATTATTTTTTCTGCCTTTAAAAGACTAATTTAAGATTATATCTCTTTGTTGCAGAAATGAGACTCTTCGACCTTGGGTCACATCTTGAGCATTGCCCGCGATAACATCTAATATTCACAAAGTTAATGTTATTTAATGTAATGTGTGTCACCTCAGTATGCCAGTAAGTTCGAGGCGGTTATCTGTGTATACCTGAGCAATGGGAAGCTAATTTAACTTGCTCAATGAGCGGCACATTTCACAGTTCATTTAGCCGTTCATGAAACACTCAACAGCAAATCACCTTTATACCCGCAATGCTTTGTTTCTAATTCCAACGCTTAACAGTGCTGGGGCGGCCAAAGAGAGACATTTATTTGATGTTCTTTTATAGCACACTGTAAAAAAACTGTGACTCAATTATCATATTCACATGAATAAGTTATCGTAAGGTTTTAAAATGCATAATATTCGCCTTTGCACTTGAGACAAACCCGCTATGGTTCTTCCCTCTCAGCTGAATTGTAGATATGCTTTCAAAATTAGCAAGTCACTTACTGGTGTTTTAAATGCTTTGAAAATATGACTAACATTGACTTTTACCTGACCTGTGTACTCTTTAGTCTCCATGGAAAACCTGCCAATAATATCCCTGCCTATAATAGCCTGTAAAGGGTTGCTTTTAATTTCCTCTCTACGCACACTCAGTGTTTGGCCTTAAAAGAAAAGAACAGAACATTCGGAACATCGAAAGAATATTGTTGAAACAAATGGTGTGCTCCAGCTTGATGACGGAGGATATTATGTACAGGAATATTGATCTAATTGACCTTAGATGCACAAATAACATGTAAAATACTAAACAGAGAGTTATTTTGCTTTTAGGATATTGGCTCATATAATTCTGGCCGGCCAGAGTGAATCACAAGCAGAGGAGAGTTAATTAGAGGCAGACATGAACATGCATCTGACAAAGAACTCTATGCTGCACTAGCTCTGTGGCGCATTACTCAATTTCTCATGTCTCTCTTTTTCTTGGTGTCTTTTTTTCTCTCCTCTTCCATTTAAATGTGATGTTATTTATTATACATGTTTCTGAACGTCGCCCCTGACTGAAATAACATGAAGACCACGGTTACCCACTCTGGGAACAGAGAACAGCCACTGAATTTCTTCTGATGGGAAACAGTAATCTGACTTTAGCAACAAGGCCCCAGTCTTGAGTCTTTGACAGACTTCGGCTGAACTTGGGCTGACAGGACACTTGATTGAGTTCATTTTGATGACATAAGCCTTGCTGATTCCATTTAGCTGAGAATTTCTTTCCTCTCCGTGTCGCCAAGTTTTGATGTGAGGTCAGCTGGGAGCTAGCTGCTAACCGTCAGCGCACAGTGCTCACCTGCTCTGACACCTGCTCTCTGTGCAGGCAGCATGTTTGGTTGAGGCTCAAATCTCCACACAGTGCAGGGAGAGCTGGAATTCTGCCTCCTAGCCTCTGTGTGTGTGTGTGTGTGTGTGTGTGTGTGTGTGTTTGCAGTGCGTGCATGCATGGTGTTGTGTCTGTATTTGTAAGTGCTTTCCTTGTGTATGTGTGTGTCGCATTTGATATTTGTCCACCAGCACTCATGCGAGTAGACAGCGGGTTAGACCCCCCCACCCCACCCCTCTTGCTCAGTTGGATCTCACTCCCAGATCTGTCAGGCGTCTGTTGACGTGTCCTCGATGTGACATGCCACCCACAGTGAAGGAAAGGCACAAATCATCCAGCTTTTTCCTCACCGTTTTACCCGACTACCTCCCATAACCAGTCTGTAACCTCTGCCTGCAGAAGTTAAGCAGATAGCCTCGCATTAGTCTTAGAGATGGAGTCGAGGTAATCTCATCAAAAGGCTTCAGCTGGTCATCAGCCCATAATGTATGCATAGTATTTCTCCAAAACAAACAGATGGCTAAATGTGGGGGTTTTTTTCAGTTTTGTTGACTTTTTTTGTGCAATTAATTATTTTCTGAGCTGCAAGGAGTTATTTCATTACAGCATTTTTGCAAATCACAAATTATGTTTGGTATGAGACTTTGCTGACACTTTGTTAATAGAATATTTAATCTTTATTTAGCAAATA